>JABASC010000285.1:0-48062 GCA_019776185.1 Plutomurus gul
ATTTGACGTCGTGGAACGTGGATGCAACATCAATATACCACGTAAACTTTCACGACCAGTTATCGACTTATTCGCAACGTTGCAACAACTTTCGTGTCGGTTGGGTATATTAGACATGAAGAATAGTTGCGTTATCTTATCCGAAATCTGTTAATTATTATGTGCACAACAAAACTATTAGAGTTCGAAAAAAGTGTACATGAATGGAATTTATTTTCTCACATAGATTTTAATTACCAAAATGGAGGGGCAGCAGTCCGTAGCAGAAGAACCTGAATGGGTGGAGAATGAACCGAAAAGATTTAAATATTTGCCGGTGAACAAGGATGATAGCGAGCCGACGCTTGATGAGATTAATGAAAGGGATTTACCATTGCTGGCAAACATTGAGCGCGTGCGCGTGCTTCACTATTTGATTAGACTGAGATTTGATATGGAGAAGAAAGTTGTTGGTGGAATTGCTGTGTTATTTCTCAGGTGGAATGATGGGCATGCTCTGATGACTGAGAATGAGAATACTTCAGGGGGGTATGAAATAATATTCGATTGCTGTTCGATTAAAGTGGGAGGAGTTTCTTTATTGAAAACAGTTGAGAGTGAGGAAGATTTGGCGCCCTGTGAAAGGAAACAGTTCCATTGGTTATATGCACAAGAAATCCAGCCTTTGCAATTCCACGTGAAGAAATGGTCGCTGAATATTTTTTGCAGAGGGGGTGGAGTGAGGGAGAATGTGATTCGAATAGAATACGAAACTCTACAGAGTACCCCTTCTTTACACTGGAGGAGGTTGGAGGAGGGGGCAACTTGTGTGTACACACCGGCGTCCCCCGTAAATAATCGGGGACTATTTCCTTGTCAAGAGCCCCCTTCCGCTATGGCCACCTGGGAGTGCATTGTAGAATTAGATTCATCCTCCTCTTACTTGCCCCTTACGGCTTCGGATAACCAAGGAGAAATACTTCCCTCTGAAAATCAATTTGAAAATATTTTCTACACTAAATATTATTTTTATTCATCGATGGTGTTGCCGATGTCCACTTTTGCAATTGTCATTGGAAAATTCAAATATTCCGGCGAATTGATTACTTTTCCCGAGTGTGAAGACGATTGGAAGGAACTAAAAGAAAATATTTCTTCAAAATATATTTCTACCTGTGATAAACATGAAAAATACCACTGTCGCATCAAAATGAATGAGGACGAGCGTTGGATTCCAACAAGACTTTTTTCTCTGGACGAGAGTGTAGTGGATGTTGGGGAGAACCTGTCGAATTTCACGAGGAATGTTTTGGGATCTGCGCATGAGCTATTGGGGGCTCACCCTTTCCCCCGACTGGATTTGGTGGTGATGCCGAAATGTTTCCCCAGTCTGGGTCTGTCTAATCCCAATATGATATTCCTTTCTCCCAGTGTATTCCACGGGAGTGGGGATGATGGGAGGAGCAATAATCGTTCATGTTTTTCCCGAATTTCCCATGAAATCGCTCATTCATGGTTCGGACTTTTAATTGGGGCGCTGGATTGGAGGGAGGAATGGTTAAGTGAAGGATTCGCCACCTACTTGGAAGATATCCTGTACAAAAAGGCGGTTCTGAAGAATTTTGAAAATAAAAATGATTTTCTTGAAAACATTGAAAATGGTGTGGAAGAGGAATCGAGTTTGCGCGATTGTATACGATTGGCCAATCTCCAGAATGAAATATCAAGTACTGATTCTGAAATGCAAATTTTAGCTTCTCCTCCTCCTCCTCCTCCTCCTCCTACTGATGACATTTTGTCTCATTGTAAAGATCAGCGTCTAAAGAACGGTCTTGTAGCTGAAAAGCAGTTCATGCAAGTTCATTACTTGAAAGGGTATTTCTTCCTGAAATTTCTGGCGCATCTTGTGGGCGGAGAAAATACTTTCCTCCAATTTCTAAAATCATACTTATCGAATTTTCACGGACAATTAGTAACCTCACTGACGTTTCTCCAATTTTATGAAGAATATTTTCGAGACTTTTTAAAAACTAAAAATGAATTTATTTCTGTGGTTGATTTTCATGAGAAATTTTTACTCAGTGTGGATTTGCAAGAACCCTGGAAATCACTCAATCCGTTTTCTTGTGAAAATCAACAGAGCTTGTTCAAAATTTTTCCCAAGTGTAAACAGCCTATTGAAAGAACCGCCACAGTGCTACAGCAGTTAAAGGAAAACAATTTTACGAACATTTCGTCACTGTGTAGTTTAGAATTACTGTATTTATTAGAGAAAATTCTTGCATCAGAAAATTTCAATTTTTCGAAAAAAAGCTGCACTAAAATATTACAAGCGGTTTGTTTAAATTCAAGCAAGGATAGCATGCGAGTTTTTGTACCAGAGGTACTGCACTGTTTCTGTGAACTCATAATTGCATGTAAAGCTAAAAATCATTTGAAGATCGTCGAAAATTTCCTACTCGATCATCCGGCAATGGGAGTCTATCTTTACGGTGAGTTAATGATCTCGGAGAAAACATCATTCCAAAATGTCGCTAAGAAAGTCTACGATCTTCAGAAGACTATGCTAGATCCATCCACAATGAAAATCATTGAAGAAATGATTTTTTAAGGTGCTACACTGTTTAAATTCCATAGTAACTTCCCGCGACTGCTATAACACAGCACATACTCAATCCAACCCAAAACTTCGTTATCCATAAAAAATCTGTATTTTCTATCCACAGACCTTCCTCTCGAATAAAGGTCCATTTATTTTAGTTTTACCGCTCTGAATTTAAAAGCTTTTGTCGACGCAACAATAATGCCAGTGAAGGCAGTGAAGGCGATGAAACCGAAAAAGGTGACGGCAATGTCGCTCAGTCGAGTATTCAAAGTGTTCCGTTTTGAAGCACATCCACGGAAGAAAATATTAACCATCCTCGGCGAAGTGGCAGTGACCTCTTGTGACACCGTCAACAAAACCGTTGAATTCCAACATATTGAGGTTACAGAACAATTTTTTTTTAAATATTATTTGCTCCATGTACTAATGCGTTTTTTTTCCGTTATATCCAGTGCTGATTAATTTTGTGGAAAAATTAATTTTGGTCTGTTTTCCCCATTTTTACAGCCAGCCATTTAAAAAAGTGACATTCTATTCTATTATTAAATGATGAAGTGATTTTTAAATTTTTAAACAATAGGAATTCAAGAAACGCATAATCTTGGACAATTTAGCTGAAGACACGAACACTAAAAACTTGGTTGGCAAAATTCTGAAGTCATGTCCTTACATCGACGAATCGCTTGTTGAACAGTTGACGGCCGCCGTGGTAGAATTACAAAACCGAAATTATGATTCTCTCGGTGTTGCTCCAGTTTCTCAGAAGGCTTCCGACGGCTCATTTCTCCCGCGCTTTCCGGACATGGTAGATAGCTACGACGCACTGTTGGAAGAGTCGGCGGAGCAGGAGCCAGACTCCAAAGTCGACATTAACCATTTAGATTCCTATGTGGAGTTGTTGTACGAGGATTTACATTCGAAAGTCAAGGGGGCTAAATTTATCTCGGAATTGACGAAAACTCAAGCAAATCTCATCATTGTGGCGGCTCATGGTAAATATTTTCTATTTCTTCCATTTTTGAATTTTAACATATTAATTTGCGTTTTAATACGAAAAGGTACGGGAATGAATGCGCTGATGCGAACGCTGAGGGAAGAGTCTCACAAAGCACCTCATTTATCAAAACTAATTCTGAATATTTGTCTGAATTTCGCAAGAGTACCCGATTTTCACGATCTCTTATACGCGCACTCGATTCTCACGGTTATTGGAACAATTATAATGGAAGAACTACAAAGGTATGAAAAAGGGGCTGTGGAATCGTGTAAAGATTCGCTTAGTCGACAGGACCTGCCACCAGAGACCCCGAAACATCATGGGAAATCAAAAGCAATCAAAGAAGCAAAACAAAAACTGGCACTGTGTGAATCCATTGTGCAGCAGGATGAACTTCTTAGAAGTATTGAAAATCATCATTTTTTGCGCTGTGTAATTTATTTGTCCTAAAAAGACTTGTGGTTAATTAAATTGTGCTTTGTTGTTTACAGTTGCTTTTACTATTTTGTACGAAATGGTGAACGATTTGTCTTTGCTGTATCAAATATGCTCAAAGGAATTAATCACTGCGCTTGTGCAATCCTTAGAACGGGAAAATGTGGGTTTGCTTGAAATTGTGCTGATGACCTTGAAGAATCTGTCGATTTTCAAGGAAGGCGTCGGAATGATGTCCGAAGCGAATATTATTGACCACATTGCCAATCTGTTGAAATCCGGGAGTCCCATTCCGAAAAAACTGGTCAACTTATGCTTTCATTTTGTCTTCAATTTAACATTTGATTCGCACATTCGAAATCTAATTTTGGAGGCAGGATTGTTGTCAGTATTTTCAAATTGCTTAAGTACGACGTCCTTGCATGAGCACCCAAATATGAGCCATATGACAATTTTCTAAAAAAATGTTAATTAATTTTGCAGAATCTACCGAACTGGAAAGTATTGCGATCAAGGTCTTGTACAATCTTTCGATGGACCCTAAAAATAGATTCAAATTTACAATTGTCGCAGCAAATGTAATTAAAAAAAACTTCATTAATGTAAAGACCGCGAAATATAAATTCAAGAATTAATTTGTGCTGTGAAAACTGTATTTTTTAGGTATTGGAGAAAGTGTTGGAGAACAAAAAGACGAGGATCTCATTGGAACTTGGTGCGCTGATGGCCAACTTGTGTCACAATTCAAAATGTGCGGCGCTGATCTGTAAAGATGGAAATTTGGGTCGTTTGCTGATGCAGGCCTTAAGGGCAGAAGATGAATTGCTGATGAAGTCCGTGAGGAATCTCTCCGCCTACAGACTCGTAAATATGGAGGATATTCGAATGTGTGAAATGAAGGATCTTGCCGAAGCGATCACATTGTCGAAATCCAACGAATTCGTGATCGAGTGCGTGGGCACGATGAGTCACCTAGATCCGAATGTTGCAGATTTTTACCAGATTTTCAAAGAACTCCCGCTAATTCCATTTTTCAAAACTGTCCTCACAGACGGTATTGATCTTCTGGATAGGGGTGAAGGTAGGAATCAATATTTCCAGAATTCAATGCATTAAATATATAGGATTTGAGATTATCTTTCTATCTATCATTTAAAAATGGAAATCCAGCGGCGTTACTGACAATGAGTACCATTAATCGCATTAAACAATAATTAATGAGCCCTCGATGATTTCTATTACAGCGCTGAAAAGTCCAATGTTATTTGATGTTGTAGCTTTGATTGGAACATGCATTGGACACCCTAAAGCTGCGGGACTTCTCATCGGAGAGGAAGTTATAGAAATGCTGATGAATTTGTTGTGTGCATTGGGGGAAGATAACAAAATTCAGGAACAGGTTCTATTTAGCTTGTGTAGATTGGTGGAGCACGATTTCACGCGAGCCTATGTTATCGAGAAAACAGATATCCCGGACGCACTGATCTCCATGTTTTCGCATCAGCGAGCGGAAGTTCAAGAAATCTGTATTTCCGCCTTAGTTCTATTGGCGGTAAAACTGGAGCATTTTTTGAATTTTAAAAGACAAGTAAAAATTACATGAAAAATTACAATAATTTTTTTTTGTGTTTGTATTTTTTAGAGATACGATGAAAGTTGGGATCAGAAAATAAAAGAAGTGTTTTTCGGGATGGCGAATAAAAAGTGGATTCAGGTGATTGAGAATATCGGCAATCCGGATTTTATTAGCAGTCCAAAGCATTCGCTCACTCTTCCGAAAGATGACTACGGGTTTGATGGAAATGAGATGCGCAGTTTGGCGGGCACAACCGACGGCGAGGAAGAATCTCACGAGGGGATCTTTGATATTGTGCAGAAACAGTTCCAGGAAGAGATGGCGGCGAAAGCAAAGATGCACGGCTACCACACAGACAGTGAAAGTGAAGCGGAACAGTATAATACAGAGGAGGATATGTCCGATATGACCGACACGGAACTCAATACTGACGATAGTGTCAAATATAATTGAATATGAGCAGTTATCATTAGAAGTCACAACAGAAATATATTTGTACGCACGCACATAATACTAGACGCTTTATTCGTCTTTCCATGTCAATAAACATGATTTCTGATAGTTTTCGAGTATTTCCGTAATAAGTATGTCCGACTTGATTCATAATACAATAATTATTAAATGCATGATTATGTAGACAGTGTTTGTTTATTTATTTATTGTGAATCGGACGATGGGGGAGGGATTATGTTGATGTTAGAGAGAATATCCGGTGTTTTTCTCAGTATTAAATTGTGTCCCGCTTCAGTTATCTAGAAACAAGCAACTTTTAGTATAAATAATGAATTAGAACTAATCTCCTTGTTTCACTTACATGAATGTCATATAAACACCCGTTGAATTTCGCTTATTGGGAACTCACTTGATGATTTCCAAGAATTTCCAGGAATTTTAAGCGTTTTAAATGGAAGATACCACATCTGATGGATAAATCCGTGATTTGGTCGCCCACTCCTCGTAATGATAGAAATTCCAAATCTACAAAAGTAACCAAAAGTATTAATAAAGAGCTACCCAATACCCAATGCAAATTCCAATAGCACTCCAGCAGTAGAAGACATAATTCCACGGATGTTGGTATGACAAAGTGTGACACTTGAGTAATACATTTGATGAATCTCTGTGAGATTCTCACAGAACACGTGATAAAAAATATTGAAAAATATTTCCATTTTACAGTCATTTGATTCGTTTTAAAATTTGGTACAATTTACCTGAACTGTACAATTTATCCTTTGCACGGATTTGTTCTCCGAGATTTATGCTATGGAATGGGTTTGCAAAAATAAAATCACTCCTGTAGATGAGGTAACTTGAAATTGAATGCAAAAACATCCATCCAAGTCGCCCCTTATTTTACAAAGGCTTTTTTTTACAAAATTCTATATTATTTAGTGCAGATACGATTCCAGGGACTTGTTAGAAGCATTGGGAGAAGTAAGTGACAATTCCGACGAAAATGAATCCGTGATATCGAAATCTGATTTTGAAAAATTATGCTCTAAAGCTGAGGGTCTTTTAGTACGATCAAATCTCTATCCTATACTAGATGGTAAGAAAGTACCACATCTAGATACACACTATATTTCCTACCAAAGTTTATATATTTCATTGTATTTTAAATAAAATATATTCAAATCTTAGCCCGCAAGGTGTCTACGGTTCCTCAGGAGGCTGATAATCACGTGCAAATTAGTAAAAATCAATTTGGGTTTCCTGATGTAACAGAAGATGATGTACTGAAAAGTTTGGTTACGAATATCGACAATGGGGATGCTTGCTACAAACAGTCGTACGATATGTGCCTAAAATATCTTTTGAAGTTGCAGAATGGAACCTTACACGATACCACTATCAAGGAGAAAGAGTTGAAAAATCCCAGTAGCAACAATTGTTCGAAAGTTAAATATGTTTGTAAGAGAAAGTACCCCTCCGTACGGCACATGATGGAGAAAAAATGGAAGACGCTCAGAAAAATAAGAGAAATTGCTAATCCTGAGAAAAAATCATTTTATGATTTAATAAATGAAAATGTAAAGCCGCGTGGTTATGGCAGAAACACTCAAAGTGCGGCAGATAGAATGATCCATTCACCCTGCAAATACGGTTGCAAAGATAAAATGCTACATCGACGATCCTCTAAACAAGGGGAGTCCCGTTATTGGCCCTTGGCTTGCTGTTCCAAGGTTCCTAGGTTAAAACCCAACGAGTACGAAACGGATATTTGGCAAATACTTATCATTCTATGTTTTTTCGTGTCAATTCTGATAATATATCTAAACTGAATATGAACAAATAGTAGAATGTACAAATTGTTTCCACGTTTGTAACTGGGAGTGTCAACTACATGTATTTGTAAAATTGCTTTCTACCCATATCGATCAATGCTAAAATAAAAGCCCAGATGGTTTTCTTTTTCAAATTTTTAGGCAGTTTTGTGGTTAATATATGTTAGCGTAAATGATATAAATTCGTAGAGATTTAAAAAATTACTGTTTGATTTGACTAACCCTTTCTTGGTTAACGTACGAACGTATGTTTTAAGCACGCAAATTATTTTAGATAATATACATAGTGTACACTATATTTAGAATTAGTGCTCCGATCGGGCCGTGTCAGCATTTTTGAGCCCGAAGCCCGTCGGGCTTTTTTCGGGTCGGGTCACTGGCCGGCCCGAAGCCCGTCGGATCGGGCCGGGCCAGTCCGAAAAGTAGTTTTCCCTGTTAATTTCTATATGAATTTGCAATTCATTCAAAATTTACTGAATTAAGTGAATAAATTCCAAACTATAGTACCATGTTGCCATTCAGGGGCCTTATTCTCATCACTCTAGCAACTTTGCTAGCTAGCAAATGGTGCAGTAAATACCTGAGTAACCTTAGTATTTGCTAGCTAGCAAAGTTGCTAGGAACTAATTCAAATCTACAAAAATTAGATAACTTTTGTAAAAAAAAATTTGAAGCAACCTATTTTCAGTAATTAACACATGATTTTGAATTCGGGCTGGCCCGGGCCGACGGGCTTCGGGACGGGTCGGACCGGGCCGAGAAAAAAATTATCGGGCCGGGCCTGACTTTGTCTCGGGTCGGGCTGGCCTAAAGGCCGGCCCGATCGGAGCACTATTTAGAATTACTCACGTGAGTAATTCCATTATACCTTTAAGCCCTTTGGATATATCTTGGTCAACATATGAAATTCCGTACTCATTCAGACCAGCTTTGATATCTTCTGCCGCCATTTTAGATTCAAAATGTCTCTCCACTTCAACAGATGTCCACTTGACCAGTGAAAAATCCGTGATGCCGCTCAAATTGGCCCACAAGGTAAGTGAAGTCAATCCACCCAGTCGCCTGATGATAAATTGCATATCCAAATCTGTAATTGTGGCCAATGACATGTCATCATATTGTTGCGATCGAATGTCCTCGTGATAGTCATTATAACTAAATGGAAATCCATCCTTGATGGACAAAATGGTCAAATGGCCGTACTGGAAGCATAATTTAGGAATGGAGAAGCTATGCAACATTTTCGAATGACAAAACAATTGGAATTCCGACAATTTAAAATATTTCTTTTTCAGTGCCATCACTTCCGACAGTTCCTTTATATTGTACATTGATTCGCTTGCGCTTGCGCAACCGTCTTCAGTATTATTAAAAGTCTTCTCAGTCACTGGAATAATCTCAACAACTAGTTTCCGTAGGAAATTACAGGGCACCTTCCATGACAGTAGTTGACGGTTCAATTCCGCCACTCTTGAGTCCGCGACTTTCGTCAGTCGCAGTGACAAGTGAATATCCAATTGTTTCTGTATTCCATCTTTATTCGAAGGGGACAGCGCCCGAAAAAGACTGCCTGGTGCAAAAACACCCACCAACTCCGACAGCACAATCTTTCTCAAACATTTCGCAATCTGTTGTTGAATGAAAGGAACAAGGACTTCTGTGAAATCCGAATGCAGAGTGTTGATCTCTTTCAGTTCAATGGACAACTCGACCAATGAGAGGTCCGTGTGACCGTGCAACAACATCATCGGTAAGAGGGCCTCCGTGACGGAATGCAGCGCAATGGACTTGGTGCGATCTCTTGAACACAGCTCGTCATTTATCCAGTCGACCTTCAATTTCTTTAGAGACTCTCGGTGTGTCATCAGCACTTTTCGAATTTTCGTGGTCATTATATTGGCGAAATTGTAGGAGCCGTAGAAGAAATCTTTAGGTGAGATTTTATTTTCAGAATTTGTAATTTTCAGTGTGAAGGCTTCGAGATTTTTCGCCTGCGGACAGCACGATATAAATATTCCGGGAAGGAGAATATCATTGTGACGGTGCTCGATCAGAAGATGGGTGAGTTTGGAGGGAAGATAAATTGTTTCCAAACTCAAAGGAGGACTTTCCACCTTTGTTAGTTGGCATAATCTTAAATTCAACTTCTGTAGTTGCGGGAATTCTTTCAAAAGTGCTAAAACCGATCGTCGATCTTCAAAATAGATTTTTCTCAATTCCAAATGACGAACATTCCGAATCATTTGCCGGAAGTCGATTTTATTTTCCACCAGGGGTTCCATAAAATCTTTAATGTACATATTTTCGAGTCGCATGGAGGATGCGGGTGTATAATAATCCTTTTCCAATAGGTTCATGTCCAAACAGTTGCGGAAACTTGTTAAATGCCTGCTCTCATTGTTCTTTCGTTGAGAACCTTGGGTGACTCCGATGTACAGAGAGTTGGGCTTAAGGCATAAAGTGCGCACCATGAAATTCCAGGTGGTACAAACCAGACGAAACGATTTCCGTGCATCCTCTCCCAGAAAATATAATATTCTTTCGAAAACAAGGACCTAATATTCAATTAAAGGCAAATTTTACCACAAGTAAATACACGATTGAGAACTAGTACTTTTAAAAAAGACATGGTGACCTACCGGAAAAGAAGCACCATCTAAATCAGTACTCATTTCCGGAACACAATTATTCATGTACTAGAAAAGAACGGATCTATTAAATTCGGCCGAATGTGATTGACTGACGTATGATGCAATATTTATAGCTCCGCGTCTGTACTTGTACATGTATATGTGCCAACGTAATAATATTTAGTTGGATTATTAGGGGAAAATGTACTACATAGCACTTGTGGACTTAAAAATCCTAATATAAATGTAAAATGTATTAAATTGTTGTATGTATTATACACCAAGCATATACTGTGCACAATGCATGTTTGTATGACGACGGACGTCTTGTTCAAAGAAATCCATCGCACCGGAAATTGCCGTACATAGTATAGGAACCCTAAAAGCAAATCAAATTTTTTATATAGAGAGGAGAATTCAAGCGAATACATTTTTCGTTGACACAGAAATAAATAAGATAGGATTCGTAGGGTACGACTGTATATGTACGACATACGACCTGTTGACCAGTACACAAATGCACCACCGATACTATTGTTCACGTAAAAGAGGTGTTGGCTAATTACGAGCATTCTGATGACACAGAAGAGCACAGACATTGAGCGCGAGAGCCGTTCATACATGTTGTATCCATTACAAAACTTATGATGATATAATACATATATCAAGATACGCACTTGCGTCTGCGTCCCGCTTACTTATATCAAACAATTCAGCGTCTTTTATGATCTCAAATTAGGCGTTCAGATATCTCATTTGTCCGGCACAGTCCTATTTTTTGTAGCAGCGTTTTTCCAGTGTTTGTTACCACTCCCACTTTATAATACACTGTCATATAAAGTAGGGCATATTGAAACAGCGCTGTAATCTCACACTCATAATTTAGTATTCGATACTATATTATACCCGGCCAAATTTGAGTGATCCATGAACAAATGTGGTGGGGAGAAAACCTTAATTGTCGCTTGCTTCCCTATTTTCTGTTCCTGTAACCTGTTTCGGGGTAAGGCGGAAGGTAAAGGTCGTTAATGGTACAATTTTGCAAAACCATCTCTGAGTTTTGTTATCAAAATGCAACAGGCCGAGTCTTTCTTAATGATCTTTACACTTTACAATTGTAAAATAGCTTTCCTGGATTTAGCGGGTGGGGCGGGGCCAACTCTCCAACGATTTTGCAATCTAGCAAAGAAACCTTGCGATTTTTATTTAATAGCCAAGTAATTGGTAAACTTGTAGTTGATTGTCTATTCAAGACCTTAAGTAATATCCTTTCATGAATCTGACGTCAAGTAAACCTACCAAGTATCAAGTTTGCAAGATGATATGCCCCTATTGCTAAGATCATTATGAAAGACTATATTTTTAAGTAAATATATTTAAAATATCATTCAGACATAAAAGTTTACATTACTAATGGAAAATGCTGTACGAGTCATTTTGGCCACAGAATGATGATTCTTCAGTCACAATATAATAAATTGGTTTTCTCTCGTCTCTCTTACTAGTTTACCTACACAGGCAGTTTTACTAATAAAGATCTGTTCCAGCTAGACTCCGAGAGCACACCCACAAAAATATTTTATAAAGGTACCTTTTACTATTCCTATAGACGAAAAAATAAGACTATTATCAAGGTGCATATTAAAAATCCTAGAAAAAAGTGTGTACATATATTCGTGAGTGCATTCAATATGCATACCATGGTAATGGACTTACATCTATTTACCTTACATGGTAACAGAATAATGTTTTTCATTCCAACCACCAATACAGATAGAACATATTTATGGCAATAAAAAGCATGGTTCATCGTAAATACGAACCACCATATAATATTCTCCATCCTTTAATTTTTCTGATGTGAATGGTAGTCATTCATTACACGATCCATCATTTATGACAGAAACGTTTCTTGGAACTCTCATTTAATTTCATCAACCAAGAAGAACAATGTACACGTATACACTGACGAATAAAACGGTGCTGGAGCGCTACCTCCAACTGCCAATAGAAGATGAAGCAGTACAGGCCACCTACATTTGGATTGACGGCACTGGCGAAAACCTGCGGTCGAAGACACGAACAATTTACGGGCACATCAAGAGTGCTGACGAATTACCCGAATGGAATTACGACGGGAGCTCGACGGGACAGGCAGAAGGTAGCAATTCGGACGTCTACCTGAAACCAGTGGCAATCTACAAAGACCCTTTCTTGCGTGGTCCCCACAAATTAGTCTTGTGTGAAACATTCAAGCACAACAAGGCCCCAACCGAGACAAACTTCCGCAAAACTTGTAACGAGGTCATGGAGAAGGCAAAAGGTCAGATTCCGTGGTTCGGGATGGAACAAGAGTATGCATTGCTTGATCAAGACCTTGTAAGTTAACACATCTTATGTGTTCTACTCCCAATTAAAGAATTCATTTCAATTACAATTATGTGATCAATTTCAATTAAAAACCCAGCACCCATTCGGTTGGCCCAAAAATGGATTTCCCGGACCCCAAGGCCCCTATTACTGTGGAGTGGGGGCGAACAACGTCTACGGACGGGATATTGTCGAGTCCCACTACAGGGCGTGTCTGTACGCGGGAGTGAAGATTTACGGGTCGAATGCGGAAGTGATGCCGGCCCAGTGGGAGTTTCAGGTGGGACCATGCGAAGGCATTCAGATGGGGGACGATTTGTGGATGGGACGCTATTTGCTGCATCGGGTGGCCGAGGACTTTGGGGTGGTGGTCACATTGGACCCCAAACCGATTCCGGGAGACTGGAATGGAGCCGGCTGCCACACCAACTTCTCCACGAAGAGGATGAGAGAGCAGGATGGAATCACGGATATCGAAAGTGCTATAGAGAAATTGTCAAAGGTCCACATGAAACACATTCAAGCTTATGACCCCAAAAATGGTAAGGACAACGAACGTAGGCTGACGGGACTTCATGAAACATCACGCATCAACGATTTTTCAGCAGGAGTTGCGAATCGTGGCGCGAGTATTCGGATTCCGAGGAGTTGCGCCGAGGAACGGATGGGATATTTGGAAGACCGCCGGCCTGCTTCGAACTGTGACCCTTACAGAGTCACAGAGGTCATCACTCGCACTGTGTGCTTGTGTGAGGTGTGAATCAAGGCTGAATTTTAAATTGTTCGTGCGTGAATTAATTATCCTATCTGTATATACAAAGTTTTCTGATGAGCCGATGACATTTTTAATTGCACTATTTTGTAATAGAGGTATTGAAACTCCTGTTCATCCTCTCCATGGTTTGTATATGTGTGTAAGATCATACTTGTTAACCAAAATTAAATGTATACATTCGTACTCAAATGTTTACAACTTTAATTTTAATGAAGACTTTCATGAAATCAAACATTTGGAAACTTATTGGTGCCTTGCCTTGCCTAGTCGCACGTTGGGTTAAAAAATATTATCACTAAACCAATTCTTCTGCGCACTGCATCAGCATGCCTTATAAATAAAGCACACCGTTCTCTGATACTGCTTTGATATTTCATTACTCTCTTTATTCTACAATTGAGTATACGCGTCATACCCATTTTGTACACAGTTGCATTCTATTTCAATGAATGTTTGTAATAATTGTGTATTCGTTCCCATATTTTTCAGCAAGCAGAATTTTGGCTTCATCGCTAATCTGAATCCAAATTGTATTGGAACAACAATTTTCATTTTCATTAGTAAACATAAATAATTGTAGTAAGGTTATATACTTATGCTTTCACTTCGACTTGACAAGCATTGTGTGTACATAAGTGACTTATTTAAAATAGTACCTTATGAGTCCCGAATATTTCTAAATTTTTCAAATTTTTCATATGAACAAATCCTTTTTTGATTGAATTATCCGTGATTAGGTCTCCTACTCCACGGAGAGACAACGATGTGAGATCTGAAACATTTTAGTTCTTTAAAAACACGAAATTCGTGAATTCTTTAAACTCCCATATTATGTGTATTTATTGATATACAGAGGCACGTATCCAGAAATTAGGTAAAGTCCAATCTGATGGATTTACTACAACTCACCATGGACATCGCTCACGGAGCCGAATCGCATTCGTTCATCGTGAATATCGACCGGATGTACGAATTCCATTCCGAGTTCATTTGTCATAATGTGCAAAGAAGTTCTAATGAATTTATCGTATTCCTGTGTAGTGTTTGAGTCTTTAACACAAAAGTCGACGAATCCAAAATCCGACAGGGAGCTCATGTTTGCCCAAATTGTAAGAGAACGCAAAAATTTCAGTTGCTTGAAGACGAACTTTAAATCGGAGTCGCCGATTCTTGCGAGAGACATATTTTTATGTTGCGAATAGTTCGCACTCTTTTCTCTTCTTCCACAATCGTAGGCAAAGGGAATTCCATCTTTAATGGAAAAGATGGTGAGAAACGGACATTGAAAACAGATTCGGGGAATATCGAAACTCTTAAAATCCTTTAGTTGGCACACGATCTCCAAATGAACGAGTTTCTTATAAACTTTATTCAAATAAATGTAATCGTAAGAAGGTAACAATTTCGAAAAGGAATCCATCAACTCATTATTTGTTGTTGTTTGATTGCTGCCGTCATTCGTGATCTCTACGATCATTTTTCGGAGGAAAGTCAGTGGTATATTCATCGACAGTAAGTATCGATTTAAGGCTGTGCCTCGGTTGTTTCCAGCATTTGTCAGTCGAATATCAAATGCGATGTCCAAATGGTCGAGCAACACCGGTACGTTGAAATGGTAGGGTAGTAGAATTTGAAAAAGGGCGCCTGGTACAAAGTCACCTATACATACATGCGTATTAGAATAATTGCAAATTGTAACTAAACTGAAATATTTTCCAAATGTTGCTGTAATGAATTCAATTAAATACTTAATTGCGATTAATACTACCAAAAGCATTAACTTCCCTTGCGTTTTAATATGTAGGCGAACTGTATGATATTATTTAATTACCTGATAACTCCGACAGTACAAGAATCCGAAGGTCTCTCTCAACTTGTGATCTAACAAAGGGAATCAGTGAATCGACGAAATTTGGATGGGAGACAGGAATATCTTTCAGTTCCAATGAAAATTTGTGCAGTCGTAATAAATTACCGGGATGTATCCAAATTGTCAACTCGGCCATTACTGTCAGGTAAGCGACCGCGTACTGCCTCTCGGATTGCAACCAGCAGTCCGCGAGCGAGGATTTCCAGCAAATCTCCAAAGTCTTCAGTGATTTCTCGTGTACTTGCAATGAGCGGGAAAGGAAACGGCCAATTTTTGTTCGGTGGGTGTACGCCTGAAGACTACGACATAATTGTGTTGAGGGTAGTTTTGAATTTGGGATTATATTTATACGCAGATCTACCAGTTGATTGGCTGTCAATGTGAACCATGCGAGAAGCAACTCTAACGTGTGTCTGGTCATGATATGTTTCTCTTTAATGGAAATATTCAGTGATTTCAGTTTCGAGTACAATCGCAATCCCACCGATTCACTTTTCACAATGAATTCCTGTCGGAGATTCAATTTCCGGTAATACTTACAAGTGCCTACTGAGATCACGTTGTTTTTAAGAATCAATTTTTCCAGATTGGTGAAGAATTCCAAAAATTGTGTAAATGCAATAAGCTTCATAAATAAGCAATTTCCTAGATAAATTTCCGAAACATTTCTAACGGCGTGTTTGAATTCATGTGAGCGGGAAGGTGTGATGATAGAATGGAGGTGATCAAATCGTACATTTTCCATCTTCATTTTTGGGGCAGGAGCAGCAAATCTTGTCGCTTCCATTCTACAGCGAAGAAATTTTCTCGACTTGGCAGACTTACTGCGAATTGTGAGGAATTTGAATTGGTTTGATAATCCAATGTATAAGCAATTGGGCTGAATTCTTAGGGTCCGCACATGAAAATTCCACGCGGCACACACCAGACGACATGTTTTAAGGTCAGTCACGCTTAGGAAAGTAAACACTCTGTCATACACAAGCACCTATTTGAATATTAGGTCAATTGGAACTTTATATTCAAAAATTCGCACATTTTTAAGTAGTAGTGGAATAATTTTAATTTTTATGTATGTAGATATTTACTGGTAAATCCAGAATAGCGGTATCACACTCTTCATTCGCTGTGTTTAGGTTCTCTTCTTGTGTGGAGGGGACTGCCTTCCAACATTTGAACAAATCGATTAGCCTTAATAACATTACCGCTGCTTTTTTCTTGCATACACATGTCAAGGGGACGTTCTTAACTGGTAGTAAAGTTTTACGACTTTTTTCTTAAATATTTGGTAAGAACACCCAGAAATAACTATGGTTACACGGAGAGAGTTAACTCTAGTGCACTTGACCTTATCAAGGCCGTAGGCAGACTGATATACATTCGTACCGAGTTAAAGTTACGAGTATAAAAAATGTGAGAAATTATTAAGAATTATTTTTAGAGATCAACTGTTTAAGAATTTATTTGGCATCCAACAAGGAAGGGGTATGATTTGACATGAGTGACATTACAGCATAACAAAAATAAAAACTCGTCTATGGTTGTAATGTTAAATGACTAAATCATAACCACAAATTGTTATAAATGCAGTGCTGTTTGGTAGTGGTGGTGGTTGGTGGTGGTGGCTGCAGTTGGTAGACAGTAAATTACATGGATTTTTTTCCTATCTAACGACTAAGAACAATATCATTATTTTCGTGAAAACTAGAGATAGCAGCAGTGCTGTTTAGGAAGCTTTTACTTTTACTCGTATAATATTATTATTATGTACTTTTTTGCATTATTAATTATATGAATTGTTCTATCCGCAGTACATTTCATATTATGTTATTGTATGTATATGTAATAATGTAATATTAAAGACAAGACAAACACAACTACACACGTACGTTCCTTTTCATAGAATTCATTTCTCCCAAAATTGCAGATTTCTCTGACTTGTTTCTTCTCTACACTCGTCTCTAACCGAGTAGTGGTAAACTAGTTTGCTTTCTTTTCTTTGACTGGAGCTGCAGGCGTGAATGTGGCCACTACCCTTTGCCACATGACGATGTACCAATACACCTGAGGTCCGAGAGCCGCTACAAACGCCAATTTCCATAAAAATGGCAGATTCAACAATGTCTAAGAAAAACAACGTATTTTTATCATCGTATGATTTGGTATGCATGTACATATTTGCTCAAGTATTGTCATTATTCTACCTGGAAGTAGCCGACATTATTTTGTTGTCCATACAGAGCCACAGTCCATAATACGCTAAAGATTCGAAACAGAAAGAAAGTTATCAACATGAAGATTCCATTCACCAAATACGTTTTCGTTGCTTTCATCTAAAAAAACAGAACAATACACATTTTAAATAATTCCATGAGCTATTGATTTAATGATATTTCTAAAGTCAATTTTTTAAAAGCTTAATTATGATTGCTCACCTTGAATCTACTGAGAATGGCTCGAAGAGACACGAAAGGAGTGGATGCTTCCATCATGTAGACGATTCCTGCAAAGAAATCGCCTTTGTATCCAGTACGACCGTACTACAAAAGGTAAAAATATATAAAACATTGCGAACCACAACGAAAAAATAACTTATACTTACGCACTAAAAAATTAAACTACATCTATAGATATGACGCTAGTAAAGACTCCCTATTCTGAAGCACTCTATTGAAATATTAAAACCTTGATATGCACGAATTTTCTAATACAATAATAACAATAATTACTGTTTGCTTTCTACTACTTTTGAATTCAAAGAAATGATAAGGAGAACTGTGCAATTCAGGCTGACAAACAAACAGAGAGTAAAAGAATTTTCATATTGTGATGAAGTGTTTCGATGGTTGTGAACTGAATTCAAACCTTATTCATTTTCCTCGAGAGAGAATGCAATTGAATGGAAGAAGTATAAGGAGTCTCTACTGTGTAGTGTGTGCTTATGAAGGAAGTACCGCAACGATGTAGAATCCAGTGGGGACAAGAATGACATGATGGAGGACCATGACCCAGGATGACTTGAAGAACTTGACAAAGTCACTAAGCAGAGAGCCACTGTGGCTCTTCGTGTGGCATGACCGATAAACGTAGAACATTGACAGCGTGTCGTAGTAGAAATACGGGATGCCGAAATAAGCGTATGTGACACAAAATTTGTGAGATGCATTCAATACGTCGTGTGAACAATTCACACACACAATTAAGCCCGCCACTGCACAAGTTATCGATTGTACTAATGACACTATCCTGGAGCACAAGCCAGAAAATTTTAATTTAGTACAATTTTAGTTTTAATTTATTGTTTTGTATTTAAAATTATATTAATTTGGCTGCTCAAGGATTGGCTCAGAGCAAGCAAACTAGTGATTATAACACAGGATAGGATTGAATTTACTTGTTCGAGATGTCGATTACGTCCGCGTGTGTGATTTGAAGCTGTTTCATCCAATGTTTGCCCAGGGGAGTGCTTGTCCAGAACATTTTTGATATGACGAACAGCGCCGGAAAGATAAACGTCCCCACAAACAACAATGCGCCAGCTGATGGCTCCTTTTGACCCATGTCTTTCATTATTGCCTCAGAATCCATACGAAATGGTAGCTGTTTTATTACCGTCCCTCTGTCCTACATAGAACAAAAGCAAATGGTCAAGTTTCACAATTTCCAATTGGTGTGTGGCGATTCATGTTGAATTACTGGCTTCTTCCATAAGCTTACTCAAGAAAATACAATTTGTGTACTAATAACGCACAATTTCAACATTTTCGCATAAAATATGCATGCAAAGTTATTGATTTAGTGCAACTTACCCGCAGAATATCCCGGAATGTACCTAGTGCTGGTATATCGTATAGGAGTGCATAAGTGAAATGTTATGTTGACTGGAAGAGTCGTCAGTCGTGCTACTTTCACGGTTTAGCTTTTACTACCATACTACCAAATTTAACGTTAAATCAGCTTAAAATTATGTGCACACTTATTTGTTGTTTTTAAGACCTTGTGTTCGTTGTCGATATTGTTTGTGGTTGTACTCACAGAGATTGTGTACTTATCGTCAACATAGCCTTTTCACCGCAATTCATATGCTTCTATACATGCGATCTTTAATAATAAAAGACGAGAATGGGATTAATTAAAAATGAAATGCTAAAAAAGTGGATACACCACAAATTTTATATTGTTTTTAAAAATCTGTGATTACTTGACCGGGTCCTTGTTAGTCAGCTGGGCGCAGGAACTTACTAAGCAGCAAAAAGTTGCGTAAAAATTTACCTAATGCCTAAAGGAGATGCTGATTGTGTTCATAAATATGTTAACTACACATCACGTGCTGTAATTATCTTAATTCGATGTCAATATAACAGCCTGCCTTGGCTTTTATTAAGAAGACAACAGCTAAAGAAATTATTTAGCACATTGCGTTCCCAATAAATTTACAAATCAATGAACTGAAAATCGGGTTTACCTAATTTCGCTCTCACTCGACTCGACTCACCGACGAAAAGCAGCAGAGCGCATAAGCTCGTCTTCGTATCCGTTCCCGTTTCTGAGAGAAAGAATTCTGGATGATTTGAATCGCATAGCACTTTCCCACTGAGGTGTATGTTTATTGCAGATGAACTGAAATGAACCAGAGAGAAGAGAAAACTCAAAAGTTGAGAGCCGGATTGAATTTGGAAAAGAAGTAGCACAGTGCCCCACATATTCGTAGGAAAGGCGGAAAGGAGACACCGATGCAAAAACGAGACGAGTGCATGAGGAAGACGAATTATGCGTCGATTCAGTCGATGTATGTGAGACAAAGGAATTAGGAGAACCTACTTGTAGTTTTACTGTAAAGAAAACATCAGATATCAGATGATAAAAATATTTGTTACGAGCGCTAAAAGTTCTTCGCATCGTACAATATGAACAGCTTGTATTTTTAGAAAACTAGCCGAGATTTCACTATTCATTTACACAGACAAAGTGAGGTTTTTTTAATTTTCCCACAAGGGGACCCTAAAAGGTAATGAAAAATACACAGTTTTCACAAATAAGAGTTTTACGGGAACAAAATAAAACGTTGTATGGGTAAAGTTCCCGATAGCTCAAAAGTGGTTGAACTGATCCTAGTCCTTAGGGCGAAGGGCGGCAATTATTTCATGGACAATAAAATCTTTGGCTATGTTTAAGTACATTATTTGAATTAATTCAGTATAATTTTTTAATTGTTTTACATCGTTTTATGATAGGCGAATATGTTAACCCGACGATCATCCTTTAGTAGAACGAATTTTTCAAAGATAGAGGAGGAGTTGCGCAAAATAAATTGGCAGATAGCATGGGACAATTTTAAAATCGGACCATGTGGTTACGACAACATCTCACTGGACGATTGTATTACAGGCTTTGAAGAAATAAATGGCAATCAGCTGTCTGAAGAAGAGAAAAATAAAATGCAGAATATGTTTGACGCCGAATATTTTGGTTCTTATGAAAAGGTTGATATCCATCGTTGGATGATTCGAGGTAAGGTCAACGGTTGAACAAACTATGCACTTCCAATGATAAATGGAATTATCTATTTTATATTAAATTTAAATTTGTCACAAAAACACTTTTTAGATGAAGTCCGTACAGTGGCATATAAAGAGAGCTTGTTGCAAAACAGTGAATATCTTCAGGTATGCAAATTATTAAAATTAATGAAGGCTACTTTTACTGAAACTTTGAAATAATAGTGTGAATTTGTCAAAAAAAATTGTGTATTTCTAATGACTTTTTATGTTGAATTAGGGGAAAATAGTATTGGATGTGGGATGTGGTACCGGAATTTTGTCGTTATTTGCCATGCAGGCGGGCGCCAAAGAAGTTTTCGGTATCGAGCGCAGTAACTTTGCTGATCACGCAACCAATATCATTAGAGATTCTAAGTGGAAGCATAGTATAACTGTGCTAAAAGGTGCGTTTTGAATAAATAATCGGTCATGTCGATTGAACATGCATTTTTTTAATCTTTAGTTTTCTTGAACAATGGAATTTAAACATTTAAATTCTAGGATCCGCCGAATCTGTTGAATTGCCTTATTACCGGCCGAGGGTGGACGTGATATTAAG
Source organism: Plutomurus gul (assembly GCA_019776185.1). Classification (NCBI taxonomy): domain Eukaryota; kingdom Metazoa; phylum Arthropoda; class Collembola; order Entomobryomorpha; family Tomoceridae; genus Plutomurus; species Plutomurus gul. The sequence continues at coordinate 21,625 of JABASC010000285.1, forward strand.
CGAATGGATGGGTTATTGTTTACTGTACGAGTCAATGTTAGAAACTGTTTTGTATGCCCGAGATAAATGGTTGACACCCGGAGGGCTTATGTTCCCAGAATTCTGTAGCTTGTATATCTTTGCCAGTGAGGATATGGATTTTTATGAATATAAATTTTGTGCCTACGACGCAAAGTTGCACGGACTCGATCTGAGCGTCTTGAGGAAGGTGTCTCTTGGGATTCCAGTTATTAAAAGGGTCTCGGCTGGAAAGGTATTACAACAAGATAGAGAATTTTATACTTTTTAAAACGGATCCTCTATTTATAAATTACGGAACACACGATGGAGAGATATCAGGATATATAAATCGTAATTTTTGTGGCAACAGTTAGAGAGGGTACTTTAACGTCATCAAATTGTACCTAATTTTTGACATCCTCACCCCAAATAAATTTTAACTATTTTTACACAGTTTTTAAGATGTTGTATTACCCCGTCGCGGGTGACGTAATTTTAAAGTACGGTCCCTACGAATTCAACTAAATTTCAATTAAATGATGAATTTGCATTTTGTGTGGAAGGTTGTGACAACGAGTGCGCCTCTAGTCCAATATGATCTGTATAAAGTGAAGAAGGAGGAGATTTGCAACTTTCAGGTCAACTTCAAATTGGTAGCGTTAAAGGATGATTATGTGAATTCTTTGACCACTTATTTTGACGTAGCATTTCCAAAAATTGAAGATTGCTCTCCAATCATCCTTTCAACAGGACCCCTTTCCCCAAGTACACATTGGAAACACACGTCATTCTTCCTAAATGGATTCATTACAATATTTAAAGTATGAATCTATTTCTAAACACTTTTATAATACATACTCATATTTTTGTGCTCTTCTTAATGTATCAAACTTTTAATTTAACCCAAATACAGAAAGAAGTTATTACGGGGACATTCAAACTCATGCAAAACGCGAAAAATAAGAGACGAATCGACATCATCATCAAAGTGGACTACGAGGGAAAAGGTGGATCTTTCCATCAAATCAACGAATACAGTTTAATATAAGTTATTAATACATTTAAAGTTTTGTGTGTTTTTATTAGTTAGAGAATGAACAGTGTTTATTGACAAGAAGAATATGAATGTTTAAACGTGAAATGTGTGTTAGAAAGTGAATGTTCAGTTGATATAGAACTAATGGCTTTGAAAATTAGACATTTTATTTGAATGGGGTCATTTTTGAAGGATGTATTAAAGAAATTGTTGTAATTAGTTTATATTGGTTACGTTTTGTTAAGTATTATAGATAATTGTAATTTAAAGCCGAAATGAACTGCTAATTTCAATACTTTATTCATTTACACAGTAATGCATTTAGTATTCAAATATTTGAAATATTCACTATTTCATATCGTACCCCCACAAGAAGTTACTGAAATTAAAATGACGACAGTTTTCAGCTTTGTCCTGCTCGTTCAAGGATCCTAAATTTTGAAAAAAAAATTTTGGTACATGTTACTTGAATAAAAAGAAATTGAGAATATAAATGGGGCCAATAGAATCAATATATGTACGCACATGTTTTGATGAGTGGTGGAAGTTTAGACAGCGTTGTCATTAATCCAGTCTACATGATGTGACACTTCAGTGTAGACCCCTTCAAAGAGCAGCAATTTATTGACTGAGCCATTATTTTAGAATTAATTGCCTCGCAATTGAAATTATTGTAGAAAATTACCTGGATATCCCGGTGTGCCTTTGATTCAGATGGGGAGCGAACACAACATTAAATTATTTGCTTCTTATAGGAAATATGGAAATTCTAATATAGAACTTACCGCAGCCGAAACCTAAGTAAAGCACAAGTTATTTTTAGAACAATGGTTATGGAAATTCATGGAACCTTTCATCGAATAGTCAAAATTGGCTTTTTACAGTAACTTTTTAAGACAAAATTTCAAAATGGATTGCGGATCTCTAGAGAATTTAATACATGCAATCTACATTTGAAAATCAGTGAACTAATTTCATGGACGGATTTGGGATATTTTAACTTTTTTTTTGAATTTTGACCTGTTTCTAAAATCCGTTCACGATTCAATCTGTCCACTTAATTTCAGGGTAATGTGGTATTAAATTAATTTAGAGTTTTCCAATCTCCTTTTGGACAACATTTTTACTAAAATTGAAGTAGTGCCACTTTTGAAAACCAAATTTTTGAAAAATTAATGAATACCCCATGAACCGATTCCTGCCAAGTATCTGACTCCACGGATGTTTGTTATTAGTGGACCACCTTAAATATTCAAAGAAAACATCAATACTCATTCAATTTTAACGAGGTTCGCTCAATATTAATTAACGAAATGCTTGTTTAATATATTCAAATTATTTTTCCAGACCAATATCCCCTATGCACATGTCCACTACAAAAAGCAAAAAAAGAATTAATTTTAATAGAGGCCTCCAATTCAAATTTGTTTTTCCAAGTCAAACAAAAATTACCTCCCCCTTGTTCAAATCCAGCACAAACCATGTTGTCCTCTATTTGATCACTTCCATAGGCTTGTCTACAAAAGTGGAATACACAAAAACACAAATAATTCGAATAAACAAAGCAACAGTTTTCTATTTTAGCCTGCTTTTTTGCTTATCTCCCACCTCGGTATACTTACTACGTACACTGCATAATTGGAATGTATAAAGATTTTCACACACTGTTACCCCTTTTGTCCTGTCAACCTAAAATTTCCTCTACCCCCTTTGCTAATTGTTGTTGGCTAGCTGTGAACACTGAAACAAACCGACCTGCATTCAGCGTCGGTCACAACGGGAACATCGGCTTTGCGAAGAAAATCTTCAACATCACCACTCTCGGAAGTTGAGCCCCAGCCGGCAATAGTTGCAAGTCCCTCTGTAACGTGATCGGAAGAAACCAGTGGTATTGGCCCAACATTTGAATTGAAAACAAACGCACTTGTTGTTCTTAAGATGGCAATATCATTGGATACATCAAATGGACCGGGGAATCCAGGGTGCATAATTATTCTGCTCACTGTTCGGGTTTGTTCACTCGCTTCCGTTTCCTTGATATTGTGTTTTCCTGTATGTATACACACAAAAATTTCAATTTGACTTAAGACAAATTATAGGAAATTGGAAGAATCAATAAACTTTTTTTCTGTCACCTACCCGCCTTCAGTGAATAAGCACTTATGAAACTGATCTCTGAAAAATATTTATAAACAAATCTGTTTTAATATTTGAAATATCACCTTAATATTTACTCTGTTTGTTAACATTACTATCATAAAGTATATTTATTATATATCGTAAGTTTACTAATATATTTTTGTTTTACGAGCACAATGACCGGAAGTGACGACGGCGTCGTTTCTTACTATAACTGCAAAGGTATGTGAATGTTAATTAGAAGAATTGATGAAAAATCAAAGATTTTGACATTTTGATGATAGTGTATTTATTTTGTACCTGCTCCGCAGACTTGATTGCCAAAGACTTGAACAGAAACCATAAATCTATTTATTACAAAAAATGGTCCAATTTTTAATCATTCAACCCGCCCTCTTTAAGGTTCATTAGCCTAACGAAACAAATTAATTAACCTGGGAGGAAGTAAAATATGCAAATCACACAATGCATTTGTTGTGCTTCAAATCATTCAAAGGGAAAATTTATACAAGAACCTTTTTACTTTAATTTAAGCTCAAAGTTTTTTCGCATGTAGGTATAATATTAATCAATCATAAAATGTTTTGTTTTTATGTAATTACGGAAATTCATTTCGTATTGTCTCCTCCCCACCCACAATCCTACGGGGAGTTCCAACTCCAAATTTTACACGAGGGAGCGCTGTGAAAACAAATGTAAATGTAATTTTGCACCAAATTTTTAATAAGGTCACATAATACTTACTTAACTATTGCATACCTGAAGCTGCTGCCACAAGAGCGAAAAAGATGACGATATTCATAATTTGCAAATTGTTTCCTACAAGAAATCTATATTTCAAAAGATAATTGATGCTTGCCAGTTAGCAAATGAGTTTTTGAATCACAAATCACGGTATCCTGCTAATAGATTTTTTTTAAAGCATACATAATAATGAGTGACACACAGACGCAACCTATTGTTATCTGGGTCACATTAATTTATTATCACCCTGCTTGTGAAAACACCACTTGATTGATAATAAGATTAATTAGTCAAAAGACACTTCATTTCAATAACTCTCTACATTTTTTCCTTCAATTGACATGCTAATTTATTAATGTTTGTTGTGTCCTTAATATTGCGTCACACGGAATCACAAATGCAGATGTGTTCCGTATGAAGCCGGTGGTACATACTCATCGGTACATCTATATATAAATGCTTAAGTACTCTACATTTCAGATGCCAGGTGCAAACCCTCGATAACGCTAAGATTAGGTTTCACTTTTATATGAATTAAGGATGTTCAGTAATCCTTCAAAATTGTAACGAGTGCATTTGTGCAGACAGAAAAATTGCAAACAATAATTGCATTAGAGCCCAACCTTAATTGAATATTATTTTGTCACATTCGGATTTAAAAACATTATACATACACCATTTGTGTACGTGTTTTTCCCAAAGATTAAGGGGGTGCGATGTATTTTCTTGAGGCAAAGTTGGTTTCAGCAGAAATGACGCAGTAGATAGTCTAGCGGTACTAAAATAAACCATCGGGTGCGGCTTGTGTTCTGCATCACGATCACGAGATCGATTGATTGACACCGCAATTTTTTTATTTCCTCTTAATGGTGTGTGTGTGTGTGTGTGTGTGTGTTTTAGTAGGAGGTCCACATAGATACTATGAGGAAGTATTATGTATAGGCCTCTTAACGGTACAATTATGAATTGTTTGCAGACAAATTAATGTCTAATTACGACTGCGTTCTTGTACATTGCTTATCAGTATGCAGAAATGCGTCCACTGGTCATATCTGTGGCCAAATTAGCATTATTTGCAAAGCGATTTTAAAATGATAGGATTTTGTATGGAAAATGCTTTTACACTTTTACTACTAAATATTGATTAAAATCGTATCATATAGAAGGATCTTTATTTGCTTTTGGTTTTAAACATGCGATTTTATATACTAATAAATAAACTCTTGCCGTAGAGAAATATTTAACTAGCGTGTTCATTGATGAAGTCAATGTGATGGGAGACTTCACTGTAAACTCCTGGGTATCCGGGACGTGCTGCGGGGATAAAAAAAGATTAAATTCAGTTTATAATTGTGTAAGTTATCAAAAAGGCGATATCTGTTTTGCAGTTCACGGTGAAAATAAATACTCACCACAACCGTTTCCTGAAAAGAAAAGAAAAATATTTATTATTAAAAATTTCCCAAGAATTTCTGTTTTTTTCGAATTTTTGTATTTAATTTTAAGTCTTACCGAAAGATGTAATTCCAGCCAAATAACGGTATCCACGGTCGATGGAGGTGAGTGGGCCACCAGAATCTCCAACGCAAGAGTCAACTATAATGTAAGAATCAGAAAACGTCATTTAAAACAGAACTTAATTGTGAGTGTCTGCACAGGGGACAATCAAGATTGTAATAATACCTCCTCCTTGAGGAAATCCGGCGCAGATCATGTTGTCTTCAATAAGAGCTTGTCCGTAAGCTACCCTGTAGGAAATAGAATATAGGAAGGTCATTTCAAGTTGATTTTCCTGTCAAAGGATAAACAATTTCTATAGCGAAGTATATGCGTACCTGCACTGAGCATCGGTGACGAAGGGAACATCAGCCTTTTGGAGGAAATCGGGGTAAGATCCACCTTCGCGGGTAGTTCCCCATCCGAGGATGGTTCCACTTCCGGCAGCAGCGTGTCCTGCAGGAGCGATTGGGATTGGGGCAACGGCGGCATTGAAAACGAATGGGGTGGTGGTTCTGAGGACAGCGATATCGTTCGAGAATTCACTGTTGGCTCCGTATCCGGGGTGAATGTGGACACTAGAAATTGCTCTGGTTTGTTCGGTGGCTTCAACTTCGTTGATATTGTGCTTTCCTGGAATGTCATATCATAATTTAGCAAGTTCTAATCAAAATTACGTGTATTTCTGTTGTTAACAGGCAATAATAGATTCTGGTGACTTACCGGCCTTGACACTCAACGAGCTGGGTGGTCCAACCTCTAAAATTGATAAAACAAAAATTATTTAGACATGATTTTTTTAAAATCATTCTTATAATCGAATTATTTTTTATAAAATTTACCGGCACAGTGAGCAGCTGTGATGACAGCATTGCTTCTGATGATACCTAATAAGAATAATAATTGACTTTATTCACATCACCATATCGTTTTACAGTCACAAGAACATTGTTGAGAAATATTGTCGGAACATGGTATAATGGAAATATGGTTTGGTAATGTGGCTAATACCTGCTCCGCAAATATGGCTGCCGAAGTATTGGAGAGACAGCATGTATCTATTAAATCAATTAATTAATTAGTTATAATGAAAAAGCTGAACTAATTACTTGGTTCAAGACTAAATCTCCCCTTACGGAAATTCGTTTTGATTTGCAGTTTCTCCTCCGACGATTCTTCGAGGAACATTGCGTCCGAATTGTCTTGGAAGGGCTGAAATATTTTTCCCCGAAAAAATTAATGACTGTCCACTGGAATTTTGTGTCCATTATTAACAAAGTGTATTAATTTAGGTAGTTAATTACTTACCTGTGGCCACAGCCACGAGAGCTAAGAGGATGATGACTTTCATGTTTCCAGTATTCCAGCAGTTGTGCGAATGAGAAGTTTCCCGTTGGCAAATGAGATAATATTCAGTCCAATGTAGCAATTATATACATGGTTGTTGAAGTAGCTGATAATGTTTGTCAAAAATGTCACCTTACAAATGATTGATTTTCTGTAATTACGGTGGAGACTGTTGATTACACAAAAAAAACTTTTCCCCACTTTCAATTATTCTGATGTCCCAGTTAAGGTTGAAGCATTTTATTTTTAATCTAATCATGTAATTTCACTAATTACTTGAAAAGTTTTTTATTAGGCTAATAAACAAGGCGTGTGGTAATACATTTATTACTGGTATCAAGATAACATCAACACAACAGTCGATCCCACTTTTACGGTTTGAGGTTATTTTTTCTGTGCACATCTGCTTTATTACACGTACATCAAAATTATTATTGGGTTACCTTAGGCCTTAATTACTTAATCACATGCATGCACTTGGTGTACACGTAATCAAGTGTGTGTGTCTCTGTAACTCAATTTTATTCCTCATAATTCGATTTAATCAGCATTTCATATCCACTTGATTTAACCATCATTGTAATGAATACACGGACAAAATTCTGTTATATATTATGGAAGAATTGTTCTCTGGTGTGATCAGTGACGACTAACTGACTACCAATGTAAATGGACAAGTGTTGTAGATGTAGTGGCAATTGAAAAATGTCCTTACAAATGTACAGTTGTTGCGTAAACGAATGATTATAATCATGTCAATGCCAGCCTTGCAGGCTTACAGCACAATAATAGTAAGGTCTTTAATTTATCAATTTTATTATTTCGATTATTTGTTTGGAATACATTATTTTATGTTGACATACAGGAAAAACGTGCAATAAACTTGTATCTCAATCTCAATAAAATCACCAATAAGTGTAACGTAAATAATTTTATCTTTTTTATCCAGCGTGGGTGTTAATGAAGTCATTGTAATTGGATATCTCCGTGTAGACACCTATAAGCATTAAAACAACAATTTAATAATAACATTTGTAATATGAAGGTATTTAAAAAATTATCAGGGTGTGGTTAAGTAATGAATAACATTTCCTACCTGGAAAACCTGCAAAATGAATAGTAACAAGCAGTATTAGAGACATTAATATATTTGTTAACTTGAAATTCAGATTAATGGAGTCTTTAATTGAGATTAATTATGTATAAGTGGAAAACATTTCCTACCTGGTCGAGCTGTAAAATCAATAATAAATAAGTTTAGAAACAATAAATCACATTTGCTAGGTTGGTTGGAAAAGCCTGACATAAAAATGCAATGTGTGGAAATGTTAAAAGAAAATAACTTACCGCATCCGTTTCCGAAAGATGTGAGTCCGGCTAAGTACCTGTAGCCTCTGTCAAATGCGGTCATTGGGCCACCTACATAAAACATATTGGAAAAGGAAATTACTTTGTCTTAAAATTCGAGAGGCAATGGCATTAAAATTAAGGGGCTGCGCATAATGTGTGTCCCGCTAAGCGATAGAGTAAGCGCTCTCCTCCTTGTCCAGCAAATATGGTGACCGTGAAATGCTTTATATAAATAGGAGGATTTCATGATTTGTTAACATGCAAACTGCCTTCTCAGCTTTACGTGATTTATGGTCAGCCCCGTTCAAATTAAATATGTGAATTTTTCTCACCAGAATCTCCCGCACAGGAGTCGGCTAAGTAAACAAAGAAACATAAATACGGTCAGTATGCACATGCGCAGTAACAACTAAAATATCATTTGATTGGTGGTTGGCTTTAAGCGTAAGATTACCTCCTCCATTGGGATATCCAGCGCAAATCATCTTAGTGCCATCAAAGTTGCTAGCACCGTAAGCAGCAAGGCAAACTTCATCGGTCACGATGGGCACTTCGGCCTTGTGAAGGACGTCAGGGTAACTTCCATCCTCCTGAAGAGTTCCCCAACCGAGAATTGAAGCCGATCCGGTTGCTACGTGTCCAGGTGGAGCAACTGCAAGAAAATTTTAGAAATTACACCATAAAATTATATACTATTATCAATGTATTCGTATAAATATGCATGGAAAGATGTAGGTAGTAGTACTTGGAATTGGAGCAACGGCGGAATTCATGACGAATGGAACGGTTACCCGCAATACAGCAATATCATCGGAAAATCCAGTTGCTCCAGGGTAGCCGGGGTGAGTTTCGATCAAACTTAGTTGTCGGGTTTGCTCAGTCGACTCCTGCTCACTGTTTTAGATTTCTTAATAATTTTGTGGCCAAAGTGAAAAATTCGGATAGAATGAACGGGAGAAATGGGAAAAAGTGGGGATATATAAGCGAAAAAGTTTAGTGTGACGAAAATCTATGATTTTACTTTCTCCCTTTTCCTCTCCCTCTCCCTTTTCGTTCATTTAATCCAGACGGATGTGAAATACGCATTTTAAAACATTTAAAGTGTTTTTGATGCCACATTCCTTCTAATATATGTACATTTCCCTTTATTTGTAGTAGAACTTACCGAATATTGTGTTTGCCTACAGAATTGAAAAAAAATTATTTAATGTTGTACCAGGTACAGTATTCAGGAGGGTATTCAAAAGTATAAGGAATCCAGAATAAGTTAAGTACTTATGTAACTTACGTACCCGCTTTGATTGTGAAAGATTGGATTGGACCAACCTGTCAGCGTGAAAATTAATTAAACAGACATGTAGCCACATTTAATGTGTAAATACCATATTACATGAGTAAATTCTTACAATACAATGAGCACCTGCAAAAAGAAAGGAAAATATGTAAGTTTGGCATTTATTTAAAAAATGTATGACAAAATTTTCACTAACTAGTTAGAACAGCATCGCCTCTGATTATCGCTGCAAACAATTAAGATGCGCAGTTATCAATACAGATTTACATTGCATATTCAAATTTTAGGGACTATTTAATAATTTATGTACCTCCTCCACACAAATGACTGCCAAAGTACTGAAACGAAACCTAGAAATATACAGCGGATCATTAAAGCGTTAGGAAAAATCGACAAACATTTAATTATTTAACTGTACCATGTACGGGAACTCGTTCGGATTTGCCTCATCCCCTCCTGAAAAGCAAAATTTTAAAAACAATTTAAAAAACCCTTCTCGTATACTTCAGTATTCCACGTAAATATTTTAGTATTTTGTTTACTGCATACCAACGATTCGTCCAATGGTTTTACGGCTCAAAGGTGGCCGAGGAATACCTGCGCATGACAATGAGTTCAATGATCAACAAGAACATTCTGCTACAGTCCCCACCAAGCGGGGATGAATACTAATGTTTTATCAAACATGAAAATTTGAATGTACAATTTTACCTGAGGCGGCAACAATCAAAACCGAGAGAATCACAATAAGCTGCATCTTGTGACGTAATTCAATTAGGAAATTACTGTGCGTGGTGCTTTTTCCAAAATGAACAACGAACTGACGTGGAAATAAACTAAACTACAGCATCATAGTAAAATACCTGGAGGATTTCCCACAAGGATTTTCCTGTACATCCCGTCCTGATTATAAACATTTATAATATTAACCTCTGTTGAAATGTGATAAGAAAACAAATGATTGATTGTTCTCTCGTTTAATTCACCACCTGCGCTTTTGCGTACACACAAGATTAACTCCTAATCAATACTGGATTTAATAAATTAAAATATTCCAGAACGTTTGTAAACAAATCTAAATCATATTTGAATTCAAATGAAGGTATGATTAGTAAGGATAATTTTAGTTACTTAATTGAACTTCCATCACTTATATACATGTTTACTTTGGCTCAAATTAAAAAGGTATTTTTAAACTTCCAATTGACTTTTTTCATTCAAAATCCATAAGTCGAGCTCAGGTTTGTCCCCTACCAATACCTTTCTGGATACGGTCTTCTGTCATATAAATTGCTTTCTAATCGGTTCGAGTCGGTTATTCGAATCAGGATCTCGCACTTAGCCGACTCGGATTACATGTAAAACAGATGTAATAAGATCTAATTAAGATCTAAACTCAAAATCAAATAATTTCCACGAACAATATTCAAAAATTAACAATGTTTGATTTTATCAAAAACCCAATGGGTCGGGTTTTCCTTTTTATGGGTCAAGCTTTTGGTCAAAAACCCATGAAAAACCCAAACTCAAAAAACCCACTCCTGCACACCCTGATAGTACCCCATGTGATATTTTCTTATAACTCAATAACTTCCATAAGTATACGATTTTGTAGCCACTTGGCTTTTTCCCAAACCCGATCCTTTGGATTGCAATCATATTTATTTAAACAATAAATCAAGCGTTCTTCGATCTGTCACCTAAGCTAATTTTGAAACTTCAAAAAAATGTAATGTTACAATAATTGAGTCAAAGTTGTCGCCGGGACCTTGTTTCTAACTGCAGACATTCCAATTTTTTAGAATTTTAGGGAATTTGAATCTAGTACGCTATTGTAGTAATCGTGCTTGTTATTTGGAAGCATGTAACACAGAGATTAACACTTTAACAATAACTATTTTTTCATAATGTAAGCTTATAACAACTGTGCCCATTCTCCGGTACTATGTGTCAAGAAATTTTTACCACTCAAAAGTTGAATTTACAGCTGTAAATAAATATATGAATTTACTTTTGAGTGATTTTGGACCCCAGCATTTATTCATTTGTGAAAATCCCGTAAACCTTTATTTTTTTGCAATTCGCTGGAAAATTGCCAACGTATAAATGCACTATACTGAATTACCCAAATTGTCTTGGGGACCATGCGCAATAAAACGATACTGAAATAGCAACCAAAGGACATTATGAAATAAACTTTTCAAAGCGAAATTGAAGGGGCATATATTATTATGCAGATTTTGACTACATAACTTTTAGGGAATAATTACTAGCAAAAACCTTGGAGTACCTTCTTTCAATACTCCGAGATTTTTTTCGTGACCCCAGTTTAAAATTTTTTCAAACCCCGCGAGCACCTCAACAACATGGTGGAAAGTCGAATGAGTTCAGAGAACAGAGTCCCTCCACCACTCCGAAATAGCAGATACGTGCAAAGGCCACCAGACTGTACAACGCAGAGCCTGGACAGATCTTTGATTGGACGCTATGTGTATTGCAGCTCTCCGAAGCCTGTGCCCACCGTCCGACCCGGATACAGAAACAACCGAGAAAAGTAAACAAATAATATATCATAATTACACGCATTTATGAAGTCAAAACCTACGTGTTTGGTAATTGATATTTTACAATGTTAATGGACAAATAATCTGTCCACATTAATTTATTTTCCTTCATTAGGCCCCGGGGTGCGCATGACTATTACAATATGATGTGGGATCCTCATGTTTACAGAGGGGACAATTTCAAAAGCCTCGCCCAAGTAATAACAACAAATTTAACAAATACATTTGAAAAGTACCCCATTTAACACGTAAAAACTTGAGATGAAGTAACAAGAATGCAGATCAAGGTCATTGCTGTAATTTATGTATAAATTTCAGATGGTAGAAATAAAATGAATATAGTACTTCAATGTTATTGTTGGTTTATTCTTTAACTTGCAACCCTGACCTTGAGGTAGAATTCAACATCCTTTTGTTATGATTAAGATTATTTAATTTCAGGCAGAGGAAGAACGATGTTTGCTTATGGTGAAAGCGGAAGAGGCGAGACGGCGTCGCAGGGCGAAAGGGCGTAAACTTGGTGTAATTGCTCGCCCGTTCACACCCACAACCCACGAGAAGCGGAAGAACATCACGTGTCAGACCGTGCAATTCATGGAGGAATTCCTTGAAGGCTCTGATATTTGTCAGGTGCAAACACAGACGGACACGACGGATGACACAGTGCTGCCGCTGATGCCCCGTGCATTCGTTTCGGGCAAGATTGGACAGGATTGCGAAACTCAGATCCACCCCTGGGAATTGTTCAGTTTTGACGAGGAGGCGGCCCCCATTGTTGACACGCTGGTGTGCAAAGTGATGGAACAGGCTTTGCTGGAGACGATGGAGGAGCAGGAGCTATCCGCTCTGAAGGAACTGGAAAATTCACTGGAGGAGACTCGACGCACGGAATTGATGAGATTACAGAGGCTGCGAGCCCGACAACAAGATATACTGTTGCAAAATGAAGCGATTGTGGCGGAAAATCTAAATCAAACGGAAAAGTTCGAATTGGTGGAACAATTGGTAGGAATGGTTGCTTGTGCCAAATCCTACTCTTATGCAATGATTCCAAGGATGATCGACTCATTCAGACGAGATGGACACTTTGCTCTAACGCTCGTTGACGAATGTAAATTAATTAATAATACAATTAATGTGGAATTACATTTTAAATATTTTGTGAAATAGCAAAATTTGATTTTAATACAATCTTTAAATAGTTTGAATGTGCAATTTAGACTTTTAACTCATGTTTTGTCAAATTTTTAAAATCTGTAGGTGTGACAAACCACTTTATTCCTTGGTTGGAAGTTCAAGTAAACGAACGAGCTGAATTCATGGTTCAGAGTCGAACTTTAGTGGACGGTGAGACAATTTTCCATCATGTGAATTTGATATGACTTTTTTAGGATTTGTTTTAAAACTATGCGGGTTGTTGGATTTGAATTGCAGATATCGTAAAGCATGTTGTGCTGGCGAGAGAAGCAAATATTGTGAAAGATGTCGCCGCGCCATCCGCCACAAATCTTTCACCGTCCATTATGAAATTTTTTGGCATATCATAACAATGCAAATGTCTTGTCATTCAACTGGTCAAAATTTTCAACTTTGCCACTTGTTTTTCATGTGCATGACCCTTCTACCGTATTGACCTAATGCTTCACTACACGGGATAAAAAGTTGCAACAACTTATTCTCTTTTGACTTTCATGGTTCTTTTCTCGTATGGATTCGTTTTCTATGATTCTAGAGACTATTTTGTTTTCATTCACGTGCAAAGCCCAGCTACACCTATCAAATTAATAAAAATCATTACTAATATTAATGTATTTCGTTCAAGTATTCACCTACATCTTTATTTTTCAGTGCAAAACGTTTGAAAGAGTCCACGCAAGTTCCGAGTGATTTTTAATCACAAGTGTATGATTCTAAATATGAAAGATTAGTATTACAGTTTACGTGGACGAATAGTTTAAGCCGTTACTAATTACGCAGCGGTAGTATATTGTGCACTCTAAAATAAATAATTACAAAACTTAAAAATGGGTGTGCAGGGGAGTACTCGGAATTTACGACACGACCATGGAAAATTAACCAACGTGGATTTTTAATAACCCATGCTGGAATTATCGGTGCAAGCACACTAAATACATCTACATACATCACACCAAACGGAATGACACACAATTAATCGCCAGCAAAACACTTGTGACTTTTTGAGGGTTCGCTCATTTGTTTACTTCACGGTTGATTTTATCTGCTACAGTATTATATTATTTAAACCATCGCACTGTTCACTTATAGCTTTCAAGCGACATTAAATCGAAGGCTGAGTGCCTATACTTCGGAATTATATTTTAAGTGTATGTTCATTCATTCTACTTGAAAGAGAGTCTATAACCATTTCATCCGATTACAATACAGTAGCACGATTTTAATGTATGCATTCGGTCACATTAAAAGTCAAAGATTGTACAGAGAATTGAGTGCATTTTATTGTTTCTGTGGTCGAGTGGAAAATTGTAAAAATTCGAATTAAACTTTAATCTGATCAGTCCAGACTCATAAATCTTCTCACTGGATAAATCCAATTTTTCGTGCTAAAAAAACTTGGAAACGGTTTCCCCAAGAAAAATAAACTTTCCCCAAATATTCATTCATTGTGCAGTTGCAGGGGAAATACAAATATTTTCATGAAAGTTCCACCGGTAGGATTAGACTTAATCCTCAGCTTTGGCATTGAATCTATTATTAAATTATAGCAAAGAGATGTATTTGTATTGGATTTTCCTGTTTATGGTCTCTGCTGCGGCTGACATCAATTAAACGGGATATTCCAGGAAGTGAAAAAATTATTTATCCTTCCTTGTGATATCAAAAGATAATTGTGATAATCTTTAAAATCCACAAATCGGAAATATTTCATTGAAAAATGGATTGACATTGAGAGGCTTTTTTCAACATGTTTATAATGGGAAATTCGTCATCAATATTTACATCTTTACGTGGTCTTTCAAAATTGTATTTAAAGATAGAAACATCATGTGACCGCTGGCCACTTCTGAATAATAAGTGTGTGCAGCCGACGAACACATGCAATCATCTCATGAGTACAGTAGGTTGGTGACGATTACTAAAAGGTTTCTTTTCTCCAGTTTTAAATTTCACCAACCTGCTGGACAAATTGGACTAAAATGTAAATTTGTGTTCATTCAGACAAAACAAAGGCTGAATAAACAACAATTATGTCCATTCTGACCATTGATGCACAAATGTGGATGCTTCGAAACCTTTTATTGCGAGGCTTTTACTGCTGCAAGTCTTATCAGTCCACTTACGATTATCGTTTCGTAGAGCAATTGTCACTTTATTATAATTTACAATCACGTAAATCAAATGTTATCGAGTGTTCGGTATCAGTGACAATAGTGATGCCCGTCATAAAAATATGTGAACAAACGTGCAAGTAGTGTGAGACCTGAGGTATAAAGGCGGCACCGGCCACTTCCCCATTGTACAGTTGGTCAAGTGACTTCATCATCACAGTTGCATACAGTGAGACCTTAATTCCACGGCAAAATGTTCAAGGTTTTCGTCCTCCTTTTCGCCCTCGTGGCTCTTGCTTCGGGTAATTAATTAGATTAGTTAATTATTCAATTTATTGAAAATACTAAATTAAGTTAAAAATGCGGTAATAATTTTTGATCCTTCTGTGTGTGTAGCTGCACCCAGAACACGATTCGCCAGAAGTCGTCCCACCAGAATCGTCGGTGGAGAGAGTGCAATTCCAAATGAATTCCCATAGTAAAATATTATAAAAAATTCGAATGATATAATGATGCCACAATTTATCGACATTTTGTAAATATTTGAACTGAATTATTTACAGTCTGATCTCTCTTCAATATTTCGGATCTCCCTTCTGTGCCGGAGCCATCATCAGGGCCGATGCTGTCATTACCGCCGCTCATTGCGCTGGTAATTAAAATTAAAGGAAAAATCTCTGTGATAATGTCAAACGTGCTTTAAAAATTGACTAAAATTATATTTTTTGGTTAAATAGCTGTTGGATCAGCTGACACTTTGACCATCAAGGCCGGTAAGTTTAGAAGACCATGCTATGATTATTACTGCTTCCTAATCCTAACTATTGGTCCGCAAGTATGAATGGAATTAATGAATTCTGAATATACATTAATATTTAAGGAAAGCACAATATCCGTGAACTTGAAGATACTGAACAAACTCGTGCTGTGCGCAGCTACGTAATTCACGAGGGATACCCGGGCACCGGTGGCTTCTCCAATGATATCGCAGTGTTGAGAACGGCCACCTCGTTTGTGTTCAATGCCGCCGTCGCCCCCGTGCCACTTGCACCCACGGGACACACTGCCATTGGAAATGGTATTATTGCTGGATGGGGAAGCACCCGCGAAGGAGGCAGTCCTTCTGACATCCTCCAAAAGACGGAAGTCCCTATTCAACCCGATTCCGTTTGCATCGCTGCTTACGGAGCTGACCGTGTGGATGCCAACATGATCTGCGCAGGCGTGCCAGAGGGAGGAAGAGATTTCTGTGAAGGAGATTCCGGAGTGCCACTCGTGGCCACCGACCGTGGATACAGATACTTGGCCGGTGTAGCCTCATGGGGTTTTGGATGTGCGCGCCCTGGATATCCAAGTAAGCTTTTCCCTTCAATTTAATCCGTTTACTTGTTACACTGTGGATCTGGAATCTAATGAATTTTTTGCGATTATTGTTACAGGTGTTTACACTGAAATCTCTCACCACACCGAATTCATCAACACCAATGCATCCTAAATTATTTCGACTTAGTTCTGTTTGTAATAAAAATTTGTAACCCAAATAAATACTAACATATCTATTTTCAAATATTCCAACAACTTTAATTTCGCTTGCACAATTTATGTAATATCGCAAATTCCAAAGAGATTTTTACGAAGACGATTTTGGGATGGGATTAACGATTACCAAATGTCACAACTTCTGTTCATTTTGGAATTAGTGTAGAAGCTATTAAAGTTTTAGTATTTCATACAGAAACGGACAAAAGTGTCGCGTAATATATTTAACAGTGTCGCGGGATCTTTCAGAGTTAGCTCCATTAAATTAATTTTGGAATTCATTAATTACACATTTGCGAAAAATTGATGTCCATTTTCATAGCATTGAAGAAAAGGGCACTGACTTCTAGTGGCGCAACTAGGAAGATGGGAGGAGAATTCCTGTATTCCTAATCTTTAGTTGCAATTGCGCTTCATTGTTCGATTTCAATAATGGAGATATTCTAATGTCAATGTTGTCCTTTTAGTGGCGTCTTCGTTCGTTTGAAAATGGCAAATTTGCAAAAATCCAGAATGGCGGATATTTAGAAACTTCAGCGTCATGTTAAACAGTTCATTTACCAGGAATTATTATGAAGCGAGGAATTGAAGGATTTTAGATAATTCTGTAGAGAAATTACCACTTTTGTATTTTGCAATTACCATATTAAGTAAATATGGTATTATCAGTTGATGATGCCTATCATAACTGTGTGATAACCCTCCAAGTTGTGTGAGTACTCAAGTATAATTACAACAAATTATCTGCATCTGTATTCATTACGCTGTTTGGTATTAAATACATTACTTCAATTATCACAGTGTGTACTCTTCGTCAAAATGTTCAAGGCTTCCGTTCTCCTGCTGTTGGCCCTTGTGGCTCTTGGTTCGGGTAATTCAGAATTGAATTTTATTTAAAACAAAAATGATTATTAACTAAAAAGATTTTGATCACTTGGTTGTGTATAGCTGCACCTAGAGTACGATTAGCGAAAAGTCGTCCCACCAGAATCGTTGGCGGAGAGAATGCAACTCCACACGAATTCCCCTAGTAATACATTGTACTTTTGAATAGAACAGCAAAAAAACTGAATACCAAAATTTTTAATTTTATTATTTACAGCCTTGTCTCCCTTGAATATTTCGGATCTCCCCTCTGTGGTGGGGCCATAATCAGAGCAGATGCTATCATAACCGTTGCTCATTGCGCAGGTAAGTATTACTAGCTCGCTTTAGCGGGGAAAATTCAGTGATATGTTGTACTGCACACACAGCAGCATTTAGTCTCGCAAGCTGCGCAACCCATTCTTTAATTAAAACCAAAGTATTTTTAAAATTATTTAAATACAATTTTTTTAGTAAATTGGACACTAAATCTAAATATTTGCTTTTAAATTTTCCACATGCAGAAATAAATGTTTAATCAACTGTTTTGTTTATAGAGGTTGGACCTCCAGAGGCTTTCACTGTCAAGGCCGGTAAATCTTGAAATTCATATTTATATTAATGGTTAACAGAATATTCTTTACAACAAAGAATTCAATGAATTTTTCAGGAAAACACAACATCCGTGAGGTTGAAGATTCGGAACAATTAAGACGTGTGCGCAGTTACGTGATTCATGAGGGATACCCGGGCACCAACGGCTTCTCCAATGATATCGCAGTGTTGAGAACAGATACTCCATTCACCTTCAGTTCCGCGGTGGCCCCCGTGCCACTTGCCCCCACAGGTCACACTGCCACGGGAATTGGTCGGATTGCTGGATGGGGAAGCACCCAAGAAGATGGATCCCCTTCTGATATTCTCCAAAAGACTGAAGTTCCAATTCAAACTGATGCCGTTTGCCGCGCTGCTTATGGCGATGACCGTGTTGAAGACAACATGATCTGCGCAGGCGTACCAGAAGGAGGAAAAGATTTCTGCGAAGGAGATTCGGGGGTGCCCCTCGTGGCTGCCGACCGTGGATACAGATACTTGGCCGGTCTCGCTTCCTTCGGGTTTGGATGTGGTAATTAAATAATTTTAAAAGAGGGCCCAATAATGTTGTATCACCAATTTAATACAACGAGTGAATTACTACAATGAATTTTTGTTTTATTTTTTAGCTCGTCCCGGATATCCAAGTAATCTTTCTTTTATACTTCTCAGCTCAATTTTAATTCGAACGCTAAAGGGATCTTGACGCTAATTGAAGTGTAATTTTATTTGCAGGTGTTTACACTGAAATTTCTCACCATACCCAATTCATCAATGATAATGCGGATGGGGTCTAAATTATTTTCATATCGTTCCGCTTGTAATAATTGTTAATAAATAAATATCAATATTCAAGTATTCTATTGATTTCTACTTGTCAGAACATGGAATTATTGAAATAAAAAATATTTATTTCATTTTAATTTCAATTTCAATTGCGGGTATTCCCGGTCAAATTTGGTAATATTAGTATAATGCAGCGCGGCGGATCTGGATGGCGGTTTCTCTACTTTACTAAGCTAAGCTCCTCCTTAGCACTGCCCATCTTATTCGTGTTAAATTTCCTACTGGGGGTTTTGACCGCAAAACCCCTGGATCCGCGGCTGAGTAAAAACAAATATTGCTTTCGTCAGATTTTACAAATTGAAGACGTGGAATTGCCAATACACACGAGATACTATTTTTAGATAGAAATGAGCTGGCCATTTTGCGCCCTACTCCATTAAAAATTGCAGCGCGGATTAAAGGATTCTGTCAAGCAATTGTCACTTTTTAATTTACAATCACATTTTGAATTGCAAGTTATATTTAGAATGGTATAAGCGCTGGATATCATACGATAAACGTACGAATGTGACAGCTCAAGTATAATTATGACGGCTACGCATGGCGACGTATTAGGCCACGTCTCCAATGCATGCACAGTTGTTTACGTGACTTCACTGCACAAAGTGTGAATGTGTGAATAATTTCCTTTGCAAAATGCTCAAGATATCCTCCATTTCCATCCTCACTTTGATCGTTGTAGCTTTTGCTTTGGGTAATTCATAATAAAATTCTAAATTGAAAAGACAAAATATATCAAAAGAATATCAAGGCAGTGAATGATCTAATACAATTACTTGACCTATGTAGCTGCACCCAGAACGCGATTCGTGAGACGCCTTCCAACCAGAATCGTTGGTGGAGAGAACGCAATTCGAAATGAATTCCCCTAGTAATACATGAAAAATTCATACAATCAAATCAACTAACAATAAGCATTGCACTGGATTATATAGAGAGCGTGCAAGAGAATCAACACCACCGTGTCTCATCTTTATAAACCGAGCAGAATAGGATGATTAATTGATTTTTCTTTAGGACTAGGAATTAGATCTAAGAAAAATCGTGATTAGAATTAGGATGGAATTAAATTAATATGGCATGTCATTGGATTGAGATTATGGATTAATAAGCCGGGATTAGTAGTAATTCACCAATCCCTTAATCAGGATTGCCTTACCTGATATCGAGACAATTTCCGTACCAAAATAAGAACTCAAAGAGTTGACGGGTTGATGTAGGTTATTTAATTTCGAGTTTACTTTACCCAAATTAACATGGGTAAGTTGGGCAACCCAGATGACCTCCATAAATAAATCGTGGATATACCACAAGTCATTTCCAAAATCAGCAGCCTAACCCTTCTCACATGGACACTTTTTACACTACTTATACTTAGTTATGATATATGTAATAGGATATGAACTATCCGTAATTTATTTGAAGTCTGATTTCCCTTCAATATTTCGGATCCCCCATTTGCTCTGGAGCTATCATCACAGCTAATGCCATCATAACCGCCGCTCATTGCGCTGGTATGTTTTAAAAATTTTGGGAAACTCAGGTATTTTCTTTTAAATCTGTTTGTGCTAATTAGTAATCCAAATCCATGTAATCAAAGGATTGAATACTTTTACAGAAATATTGAAAAAGTAGATGAAACTAGATGAAATTAGAAACTAACCAAGTTTAAACTACTATTTAAAATATCTCAATAAGTTTCAATGATTTGGAAGAATTTACGATTTTCAATATTAGATAATTATTAATCAATAAAAAATGTTACTGCTATTTACAGAGGTTGGTCCCCCTGAGGCTTTCACGATCAAAGCTGGTAAGTCTGAAAGTTCAAATAAACTCTATTACATTTTAATTGTGCAAACCGCGACTAATAATTATTTTAATTTCAGGAAAACACAATTTGAGCGAAGTTGAGGAGACTGAGCAAATACGGCGTGTGGCCAGCTACGTGATTCATGAGGGATACCCGGGCATCTACGGCTTCTCTAACGATATAGCCGTGTTGCGACCCGAGACTCCGTTGGACCTGAACACCGCTGTTTCGTCTGTTCGCCTGCCCCCGGCAGGTCACACTGCCGCTGGAGTTGGTGTGATCGCTGGATGGGGAAGCACGCAGGAGGGAGGTCCTGCGTCAGATATCATTCAAAAAACTCAAATTCCAGTTCTGACAGATGCCGAGTGTCTTTCTGTATATGGTGTTCGATTCGAAGAAAACATGCTCTGCGCAGGGCTTCCCCAAGGAGGCAAGGACTTCTGTGAAGGTGTGTAGCAGAATACAATACCTATATTCTTATTGCCATTTAATGTATCACAAGTGAAATTACAGACAGTACATTTAGGTACATTAATTGGTTGTAATATATTGCGAAGGTGATTCGGGTACTGCACTCGTCACTAACGACCTTGGCCACAAATATTTGGCTGGGATCGCATCTTGGGGACTCGGCTGTGGTTCGTAAATTAAATAATTGTCACTGAGTGCCGTGTCACCAGTTTGTGTTGTAATAATGAATTTTTGTTTTATTTTTTTGTAGGACGCCCAGTGTCTCCTGGTATGATTTACTATATTTACTGCACGCGTGGGAGCGCGTTTAGTTATTTTGAGCTAAAATTAATGAATTACTTAAATTAATTAATTGTTGTTGCAGGTGTTTACACTGAAATCTCTTACCACACCGAATTCATCAACACCAATTCAGCCTGAATTATTCCACTTGATTGTGTTTACGATAAGATCTAAGATTATGAATGAACTTGAAATGAAATAACATTTCGACCCCTTCTACAGTTTCCTTTTATTCTGTTAATCCAGTTTCAAGTGATAGCACATTATATTTCTGCATCTCCACGGAGCTGTTCGAGCCTCTAATATAGTTTTGCTATGATTGCATAAAAATAGAAATACAGATAGATCTCTATGACTGTTTGAGATGGATTGTGAGTGAATATTTGTTGCGTCAATTGCAAACAATAAAACGATGAACATGGCTTTCTCAATGCAAATCTTGAACGAAAGTACTCATCTTGTGAACTCATGCACACGAATCTGGCTTGTAAAATATTGTATGACGAAAGCAGTGGGTAAACTGAGAGGGCATCGTCCTATCCATCCGTGTTAACATTTCCATACCGATACCCCTCCCTCGTACCCTCCAGTGCCCATCCTATATGTTATTTAATGCTCCGTTTGCCCTTGCCCTTGCCCACAATACACTTATTTATGTTTTTCATATTTATGACGTAAAGATTTGCGTCGCGTTTAGTATTGATTTCGATTTGGTGCTTTCCGTTAACTTCAGCTGGAATAGAAAGATTGCATACGTTGACATAATTCCTAAAATCTGTAAAAATTCACGATTAGAATTACGAAACAATAAATACTTGAGCATTAAACGGATACTGTTGTAAATCTTGCGTGCTTACGGGAAGAATCAATGAATAATCCACCGAGTGCATTCCATTGGCCGTAAGACGCCAACTCCATGTTGTTATTTGTTGTGCGATTTCTTTTACTTGAAAATTAATTTCGTTTTTCGCGCTCACCATCATTGCCTCTCTCAAAGCCCATTGACTTTCAATGACCTTTGTGTGCATTAACATGAGTAGAGTTATGCACACAATGAAAATGAATTTACTTAATACGATCGTCACTTTATTATACCTGATTACGCATGCTCTGTCCCACGTACAAAACACTAAAGAGCATAAATTCCGCAGTGGTGGACACCAAGGAAGAGGAGACGAAATCCCAAGACACCGGATCTTCTTTACTCAATGCACGGTACCAGCTGTAGCAATGGTGCACCATCACAGTGGTTCTACCCAGAAAAAATATTCACACTTACAATTAGCAACCATAGAGGTCTAATAAATAAGGCAAGTTAGCAACAGAAATTATAAAACGTATTCTAATTTTTACACATTCGAAAAATTTACTTATGAATTAAGTGTTTCTTACTTTAAAATCAAGGTCAAAGTGCCGAAGCCGCCAATTTGGTTGAATAATTCCAATAGTTCCATTATGTGACAGGCTCTCTTTCCAATTTGGCTGATGTCGTTTGAATAAACAATATTTGAATGCAATTTAAATGCACTTGAATTATTGTTTTTGGTTACAACAGCAGACTCATTTATTGTTTTGGAATTATTCCGGATGCACATTTCAACTTCATGGCATATGCATGAAAAGAATTTCGTCAGTTGAAATCCAACGTGAGGAAGGAAAACCAGGAACGTGCAGAAACTCAACCAAGGTAGGAACACTCGTACAAACATGGACGGTTTTATGAAGTACATGGAAACCGTTATGTGAGATTGAGAGTGCAAAAAGTATTCGTGGTCATTGTCTCGATCCAAATGAAACATAACAATGTGGAAAAGTCCTCGGATCAATTTCAGTGTGAAATAAAGAAAACCGAAAATGTGGTAGGGGCGTGTCGAATTAATTAATCCTTTGGAGTTTCTTGGTTCACCGATCATGAATGAGTTCTCTACCAGAGATATTCCGTTGAGAAGCCGTACCATTTTCCCACTTTTGACTAGAATCATAATTCTCAAGATCTTATCGGAAAAGTAAACAATTATGACAATGCCCAACCGAAGAATGGATTCGGTGAGACCGGGACCGAATTTTCGAGTCTTCTGCAAGACCCGGTAGATTGCCACAAAGTAGTCCATGAACAGAAGGAAGTAGATGACCAAAAGAAATGAGAAGAAACGATAAAGGTAGTGATTAATGTGAAATTTGTCAGTTTTTTTGCTGTATGTTATCGGGAAAAATAATGCAAATTTGGAAAAGTGCAATGTGAGCTGGAAACTGGTCGCAAAACTCATCTTTTTATTTTTGTTCAAAGTTCGTGAGCTGAATGAATCCGATAGAACAATGTTTTGAGGTGAAAATGGAACAAAGGACAACTGCATGTCATTGACAATTAATTTAGGCACTGTGTCATAGACATCTATCTAAAGGCACTTTGTTGACAAATGACTAATTACCGTAACATGAAGTATTTTATTGTTGTGTCAATATACTTATTTCACAGTAGAGATCATAGACATCTATCTAATATAAGGCGTAGAGATGGAGACTGTTTGGTTAGTGGGCGTGGCAATGCATAATTCACTACTTAATATGTACTTCAATACAGATATGACATTAATCAATTTTTCCTGGCTATTTCGATGCATGTGGGGTTTTAAACATTTAGGATACCATAATTTTGTACGATTTAGTGAAGGGACCCATGACTTATTTTCTTTCCCCTTTTTTGATTCCTTGAAAAAAGGAAAAAATCATAGTACGAAGCAAGAAATTAAATTTTCACAAATCAATAGGCACCGGTGAGGCTCCAACGCTTATACCAATGAGCTTTGGATACAATATACATACAATGTACTCGCATACTCGCATTATTGCTACATATGTATGTGGTCTTGAAACAAGCATATATAACAAGATATTAAGTTGTCGAAAGGAGATTTGCTTTCTGTTAATTGCATAGTCGCAGGCCAATGTTTTGGTAATGATTAGACAAAAAACGGCACTGATTGTATTATATCACAGTAAAATTACTTGGAAAAGCTGTGAAACATATTTAAAGCTAAATCAAATGCGAAAACATCGCATTTCTATGCCCCCGGTGTTTTTATGCGGTTTGCACAAATGATACACTGGTGGAAAGCTCTTCGATGAAGCTCTTAGCATCTAGATACACCACTGTTTGACAAAAGCAACATCCAATTGTGCGTGGAAATATCTATATGTAAGATTACAATTTTTCAATTGGGGGAGAAAATCGTAAATTCAATTGAATATTCGCTAATTCATACAATATATTTACACAATAACTTATAATAACTTTTACATTAACTTTTATAATGTTAAAAAAACTAAAACCCAGTTTGTTTTATCCACTTTCCTTTCCTTTCCTTTCTTAAAATATACGATTTTTTCCAATGGTTTCCTCATTATTCGTTCTACGAATCGAAGAACTCTTTTTGAAACAGTAACTGTATCCATTAAGTTTGAGGTAAGATCGGCAAGATTGATCAATTGCAATATTATAGAATATTACCTACACTACACTCAGGGTGCAGTAAAGTAATAGCTGAACGAGGAAAACAAAATATAAATACTTGCAATAATTAAGCATATTTATATGGAAGTTAAATTCATATTGTAATAGTAATGATGGAATCGTAAACCGTAAACGTAAGTTTCCAAATCAGAAAATATTTATTTCAATAAATCAACAGGAATTGTTCATTGTGATCATTCGTTCTTGATTACATCATGAAAAAGTATTAGGAAGGAAAATGATTGGTTGAATTTATTGAGGTTGTGTGGTGCCCTCCGTCAACTTTAGCTGGAACAGAAAAATTGCGTACGTGGACATCATTCCTAAAATCTGTAAATATTAAAAATTGTAATTTCGGCACCTTCTAACTTCGTTGTGTAATAATAGTTTCACAAAAAATGTAATTTTTTACAGGAACAATCAGTGAGAAATCCACAGGGAACATTTCATTGGCCGTCAAGTGCCAATTCCATGTTGTTATTTGTTGGACGATTTCTTTTATTTGAATATTAACGTCCTGTCTTGCGCTCATCATCGCTTCACGCAATCCCCATTGACTTTGAATGACCTGTGCATTTTACATTGTTGGACGTACGACGTACACACAATGCGTAATTAATTATACTATGCTGAGTTACCTGAGAGCGCATGCGCTGTCCTACGTACAAAACACTAAAGAGCATAAATTCAGAAGCAATGGCCAAGAGGGAAAGCGAAAGGGATTCCCAACGCTGCCAACTGGCAAGAGCGTCGTCGCTGAATATGCGGTAGCAGTAGTAGAAATGATGCACTGTCGATATAGTTCTTTCCCGGAAAAAAATTGCGTTTCAATTTAAAAATAGATCACAAAATTGAAATGTTTGTAAAATAATTTTAATTACATTTAAATAATACTAATAATTATAAAAGACGTCATAATTTCGATGTAACACGGCAGACTATAGTCTGCACGTGACAATATGTTAGGGAATGTTCATAAACTACGTATACAATATTAGGGGGTGGGGGTCTACTACGATGTACACGTATGTAGACACTTTGTTGCGATTTTTCTGAACAAATTTTGAAGATGATATTTAAACTGTACTCTAATTACGATAACTAACTGATACAAGTATATAGTTATTAAAAGGAATGTTTACTTCTCCTGTTTTCAATGTTATCATACATTAAAGACTAAATTGATAAAATGGTAAAAAAAATGGGGCTAGTCTACGTGGACAGGGGGGGGGGGGGGGT
>JABASC010000286.1:0-47821 GCA_019776185.1 Plutomurus gul
TGTTTACTCTGTTTGCCACACTACTTACTAGCAAGGAAAATCCATGGTTACTGCCCCATATGTACATATTCCTTGACTTACTAGGTATTACATCAAATGTTAAATGGTCAGTTTCAGGGGCGGATGCAGGACTCCATTTAGGGGGATTGAATCGTTTAAACTTTTATGGTAATAGGAATCAGAAATCCGTGCAGGATTCCGTGCAGAAATCCGGCCTTAAGGCCGAAAATTTTTGGTCAAATTCACCTAAATGAGTACATAATTCACATTTAGGAAGGAAAGTACATAAGTGAATTTTATACCAAATCTTGTATAAAAAAAGCGCTAAAAAAAATATTTTGGTGATTTTTTGGCAAAAATCCAAGTATCTATAGTGCTTCGCTAAATTTGGTATTAACACCTAAAACACCAAGTTATATCTGCCCTTGGTTATAATGAAGTCCACAGTGTATTTTGTCGTAAACATCATTTTGAAATCACGCGAGCGCATTGTACTTTGAGTTAGCTCGAGTGGACTAGCTGGCGTTTTACGTATATGGCACATGTACATTATTACATCGTCAATACAAGTTTCCGTTGGAGTGAGATAAGTATATAAATAGTATAATAACCTAAATAACCTTCAAATTCACACGTGACCTTAATGCGCCTTAATTACGCAAAGGTACTGCAAAATATGGAATATGACGCACTAACGTTTAATGAAACTGAAAAGTGGGGCCTTTTTAAAAAAAAATTGTTGTTCAAACAAAGTCCGAGGCAAATATTTAGGGATGGAAAGGGTTAACGCCGGAGGTGTAAAGAGAAAGGGCACAAACCAAGAAAAATGCTACCTACACAATATATACAACTATTAAGCCATTACAATTTTAGAGGAACAATTGTTAACCACAAAGTCAATAGCACAAAGTTTAAATGTATTTAAACGATTGATGTTTTAGTTGCCTGTGCATGTATTCTTGCTTGCATGGTATAATAAAGCTACTATTTATTTAAAATTGTATGCAGTCGCATGTCACATAGCTTGAATTTATTTCTAAATATTTATAACCTCGGTGCCCTTCTAGACTGTGGAATGTGTGTAAAGTGTAAAACGATATTTATGAAGTCAAATACGATGAAGCTCGCGTAGTATACGCATAAATTTCATTGAGTACAAATCAGAGTGTGTATGTGTGTGTGTGTGTGCGTAGAAGAGTGGCAGTGGTAGTCTGGTAGTCTCTCTCTATGAACGAGGAGCGAAGTAGGGACAGTGACAGTCTTGAGTGAGTGCTTGGTGTTCAGCAAGAATTATCTTCAATGTTCATAGTAGTATTAGCAAAGGAAGTCTACACACTGAGAATGGTGGGAGAAACGCCAACGCGTTTCAAACTTCGCGAAAGTAAAAATTTCGGAACTTTTCTCTGTACCATTCCAATTCCAAGAAGATAGACCCACACTAATTTTCACCGATAAAACGGACGAGAAAATGTGTTTAGTTGAGAGTTGGTGATAAATGAGGAGAAATACATCTGTTTCCATTTCAACATATTAGTTTTGGATTGAACTTTCGTCTCCCTCGACCGAATTTCGGGGTATTTATTAATGTGACAAATGTTGTCACATTTTCAAACAGCAGAGTATTTTGTAAGATTCCATAATAGTTATGATTGTGTAATGACAATGTGATATTTTAAATTTATTTACTTTTGGTTCGTGGGCAAACAGTATTTTATTAAAATGATTGGTGGTACATCCAAATTGTTGAATCGCGATATCGGATGTACACGTATAGCAATGTAGGATGTTGCATGATTAATTTAATTTAAAAATACCTGCGCCTTTTTTATCATTTTTTACTTACAACACGTACAACTACAGGATTGAAGTAACTTCAATTCCTTCAATATCGTAATTCTTCTATTTGTTGTGAATGCAATGTATTTATTTAAATTTTTAGATATCAGCCAGACGAGTGCCGTGTAAACTAATTACAAGAAAACGGAAGAGTCACGTGGATTGATGTTCTTGTAATACATGCTACAGATTTTTACCAATGGTACAAATGAGCTCCGAGAACTTGAGAAACAGTAAGACAACACTTTTCGATTGGAATTTATAGTTTCAAACAAACAGAAGGGATGGTAATTTCAGATATTTTGTTTAGCGAATATACAAATGATTACAAAATGTCAACAACATAGCGTGAATGTTCTATATTGTAGCGTGCACATTCCTGATTATCTAATATGCAGTTTCTGCATTTCACATTAAAAAAAATGTTACTGACGTACATCAAGATGTACATTCGAATACATCTTGTCGTTATTTCCATTGTAATATTATTCACAATTGATAATGGAACATGAATTGAGATTTACAACTGAGAAATTGTTATACAGGGTGTTTAAGTGAATGAGAACTACTTCAATTTCAAGGTCAGCTTTATATTCCGACTCAAAGTAATCCGAACTACTTCAATTTAACTTCATACATGCATTAATCATGTTTTTCATTATTACCAGTGATTTTATTCTTCGCGATTTGATTTTTACGTGTTACCTCCTTTAGATGCTTTACGATGTAACAAGGAATTTGTACTGTCTCTTAATATTACTTCATAAACCTAGGTTTATCACGATCAAATATATTATGTCGAATTTAGTGGTGTGAAATTAAACTACCAAGGTTTGTTAATATAAAAATTGTTTATCTGTATGATATATGTTGTACATGTTGTCAGTTGTAGACGCGATGTGAAGCGGTTCCCATTATTTCACGTTAGCTGGTCGTATTCAGTATGAAATTATTAAAAAGGCGCTGACATACATCGAATTTTTAAACAATTAACCATTGTTTGTGACACATGTAATAAATTCACTTCCTACTTTGAGACTTTGGCATTTGCATATTTAGTGTATTAGTTAAGCCGTACTCGTTGCTCGTTAAATGTATACCAATTTTAATATCAATGATTATTTTTCCATAGACTCTGAAGGAACTTCATGTGAATTTGATTCTGGGTATAAATCTGGTGATTTTCATCAAGAGAAAACATGGAATTGCAATATCTGTGTCAAAATTTACACCGACTTGGAAAATTTTGTCTCACACATGGAAACGCATGTGGACTACCCTTCGAGGTGTCGTGTCTGTTTCGCCCAATTTCCAAACCAAACCGATCTCGGGGAGCACATAAAGGATAAGCACATCAGTGGACCCGCCACAAGATCCACCGACTTCAATGTGAAAAGGTCTTATCGCACAAGAGCCGAAACAAATAATAACCTAGACACCGATTGGTATCCACCAAACAACATTGATATTATCGTCGAGGACACACATGAAAATGTAGCCTCTCCCTTGAAGAGAGCGCCCAGAAAATCAACGACAAATTGCTCTTATCCACCGAGAAAGCCTCACCGTCGCACTAAACTAAATACCGCCACTAAATCTACCGATAGAAAACCAAAACTAGATAATGACTTTTCCCCGTACAGTGCTCGAGCTGCCCCAAACAGTTCGAAAACGAAATACACGGCGGATCTAACACAAAGTTATTGTTGTAGATGTCACATAGACTTCGAGTACTACGATGCCTGGAGAAAACACGCAGTGTTCGACCACATTATTGCCAAAAAACCGTTTCCTATTGTAGAAATGAACTATGTCGATGTGACGGCATCACAAGCTGGAACTCCAACAGCAATCACTACAACGAATAAAGAAGGTGTCACAAAAGAGTTAAAATTGACTTTCAGTAAGGCAAAAGGTAGTTATGTCGTTAAGAAATGTTCCGTGTCCGATGATTCGGATAGTGTAGTAGACCTAGTCTCATCTTCAGCGTCCACCTCCGGCAGTGAAGCCTTTTCTTCAGCTAGCTCAAATAAAACTGAAAATACCAGTGCAGACAGCGTTGTTTACAACAGTAAAAAGCATAGACATAGGCGTCAATCCACAAGCAATGAAATCAGTGCTGAATTTACCCGCCCCGCTTCTTCGTCATTTGAACCGAAAGTTCGTGGTAGTAGTGAAAAACAAAGACGGATTAGTTTCGGCCAAGACGTGACCCAAGAAATTTGTGATACGGCAAGCAATCCTTGTAGTGAGAATGGGGATAAAGAAAATAATTTACCCACTCAGCACAACCCGGACCTTTTATTACAACAACAATCTTACCATAACAAGGGGAATAACAATTCCGATCTAATAGTAGATAATAAAAACGGTGACAATATTTCCTCCTCTACGACAGACATCGACATCGAGGGAAAGAGTGATCAAAATCAGACATGTCCAAGAAGCTCTGTCATTTCTTCGGTAGTAGCCAGTGATTGTTGTTCTTCTCCAGAGGGTGGTCAGTTAACGGAAGGAGACACCGCTTATCGAATGGTTGTCATCGATAACGAAGTGGTGCCTATAGGTAACGAAGAGGTCGACGACGCAGTTCAAACCGGTGACCCAGCGTTTCAAACCACATTCTTTGTTAGTAGTAAGAATAACGAGATTATCATCACCGGTGACGTTTGCGTTGCGAACGCTGAAGAGCCTCCTCTTGAAAATGACTCGTACATTCTAGGCCTCGCCACCGAAAAGGAAATCGAAAGCGCGGACGTACAACAATTTAATATAGCCAACGTAAGTTTTCTAAATTAATTTTGTTTAATTTCTGAATTAATTCATTTCCAATAGTTGGTTGGAGAAGAATTATATAGGAATATTCTCAGAACGTGGCTTGAGCATGTCCAATGTTCAATTATTTGTAATTTTTGTATGAATAATAGAAAAATGTTTGTTTGTGGTGGAAATCTCAAGTGTGCATTAGCGTAAATTTACGTAGTTAATCCACCCATGTGCGTAGTAAGTACATACTAGAGTGATACAGATACAGAGCGATACAGTCATATAGTCTAATGTGTCTGATGTTTTCCCGGAGAGAGACAGAGAGAGAAATTTTGATAACAGGATGATAAACGCGTAAAAGTAAAATGAATCGATAAACTTGGCAGCGCAAATAGTAGACAGATAAAAATAATATGTAGTAAAATTTTGGGGTAAGCCTTCTTTTCGTCTGACAAAAACTACGATTATTTATCCGACTTACCTAGTCATTAGTTTAGTCTGTTTCAACATGCTGTTCTGGTTGTAATGTAAACAAAACTAGTCACCAAACACTACATTTTTGGAGTTCCAAATTTTCAAAGGAAAAGTGAGTCATTCCTAATTCAATGTTTAAGTTCAAAGTAGCAATACTTCTGGTTAAAAAAATTGTTATTCATGCTCAGTTTTCTTTACAATCGAATGTTGCTCTTTTAGCATTACTTGCCTTAAAATGAGCAAAGTTAGACTTTAGCAAAATTAATCATCTTGAATCCCTTCGATCCGGTTTGAAATGTAGACGAACAACTTTCTAAGTGAAACAGTAGGTAGGCAATGGAGTGGAAAGTCTGAACATCTATAAAGGATTTTTAGTGTAAATTGCTGCAACGTGAGGGACATAAATATTTACAAACATCTTGTGACAGACAGCTACTTTCTCTCCTCCTAAATATCACAATAGTCCTCAATATATTCCACTTGGGCCCGTAGCGCCGGGAAGTACCCCTGGTCCCTGAACGACCCTGCCGCTGGGCCACGGAGGCGGCAAATGGATTGTACCTTGTACTGTACTGTACACTGTGTGTGCAATGTACAATGCAAAATCGACGACAAGTAACGAAAAAGTATAGTCTACCCCTCGGCCCCATCGGGGCGCTGCTTTTGAGGTACCCCAGGACAAACTGGCGATAAATATCCATTTGACTGGTGGTACGGAAAAAAGGTGGGAATGTATGGTCAAAAGTCCTCCAGTATTTTACCAAGTGTTCCCTAGTTGTTGCGGGCGCTTGTTACAGCAAATCAGTAGATATTTACATTTATAAAGCCTCAATAAAAGTAGTATTTACGATAAGTGGAAGGCGGAAGTTGTACGATTTCTCGTACGTAAATGTAAACAATTATTATATACATTTGTAGTGGAACTGCGTACCAGATTCTCTTGCACATTGTTTTTGTGAGTGACTGACTGCACGTACTTTTAATCAGAACAATGCAAGTTTCCTCAGGTTCATTGCATTCTAATTCGAATTTCACCTTCACATGTCATAATATAATTGCAATAATTTTTTAAAATTTGTAATTAGCCCACTTCAACGTTTTTTAAGTGGGCACTGAAGTGTAAAGATAGTTTTTAAGTGGTGCAGAGAGTGAGTATTGCATCAATAGAGAAATTTTTACTACCGTAGCAGCAGTTAAAAATTGTTTTTGTGTCTACCCGCCCGAGTACATAATGTTTGTGTGATTTGCATCACACAAATGTAAATTTTATTATGTGGCATTTATACTTGAGCGAGAGGGGGATTTGTTAGTTTGCAACATTGTTACATTTAACAATTTTAACATATTATCAAGAATTGAATACATTGTATTTCCATTATGTGATTTTCAAGTGGCTCCTCTTCAATATTTTTATTTCACGTTTGATTATTGCCTGTCATGCTAATCAATCATACACGTTCTGGTAAGTCGTTGACAGTGCATCATAGTCAATAGTATAGTATGTTTAGTCAACGAAACTATCCACTCTCGTAGTTACACGTTGCTTACCCTTTCCTTACACGGGCACACATTCAGTTCTTGTAGCTGCAGCAGTAGTAGAAACCTTCAGAGCCAAACGAACTTTGAATTGGATGTGTATGTTTAACCAGCACATCAGAAGTAGAAGGAAATGTGATTAATTTCTTAATGTTTTAGATGACTTATACCTTAACTAGACCAATTTTTACATTAGACAATATTTTTAATTTGTCTTGCATATTCTGGCAAAGTTGAATTTTATACAGTACGTTTGATCTAATATGAAATGGCATTTCAGCGTTTAGACAAGCATACTGTATTTTCTAGATCCAGCCGTTGCATACATTCCCACCTAGTTTTCGGGACCATGGGTCAAACCCCAAAATTGAGTGAAATCGGCCAAAGGCCAAACCTAGGCCGTTTTCCGACTAAACACTACTAAATGGACGTTTCGCCATTCTATTTTGACTTTTGGTCAAACGGCAGACCAAAAAATGCAATTTCTATGCCCAAAATAACCAAAAGTGACCTATATGGACCGCTTCGCAGAGACCACAGGTCACCGGAAGAGCTGGAATGCGGGGTACGAATGTATGAGCCGTTTTCGGGTCGGGTCAGATATTCTGTAATCCCTAAACAGCGCGGTCTAATTGTCCTCTTGGGAGGGATGGGGATTACAGACTATTTGTACCTTTTGCCTATAAAGAGTTAAAAATGATACATACATAAACTGGTTTGACTCGACGCAGCAATTGAAGCTAGAGCCAGAACGGTTCGGTTTCCAACCACGCTTTTTCGGTTCGGTTCTGCTTTCGCGATTTTCCGTTTCTGTTAGAACTAAAACTGAAACGGTTTGCACAACAAAAACAGCGGATTTTCGGTTTTCTGTTTTACTCAAGAATTTCCACTTTTATTAAAAAACAAGGCCAAGCGTAAGTAAAATGGGTTTTAGAAAAGTGCTTCAGTATGCGCGATACAGATGATCTAAAACCACAACGGTACAGTCCAGTTGGATCTTGGATCACTACTACTTCAGCAAATGTGTCAATAATTTGTTCTGTTGAAAACGATTAATGATTTAAATTAATTGCAAACAATTACATAAACGTTTTTTTTAATTTAATAGAATCCCTCCCTATAAACGTGAATTCAAACTCTTCCAAACTTGGAAATTGTTCTAATTATAAAATAAGTTCGCTGAAATGGTAATATCAAACAAAGCATAATAATGACGTGACCACCCAATAAACAAACTTAGACGGTGGAACAGTCTTTGGGTTCGTTAAAACCGAACTGATACGGAGAAACCGATGGTTTTGTTTCGTTTTTTCAGATGAAACCGAACCGTATTTTATGAACCCAAACCGAACCGTTCCAGTTCTACTACTTGAAGTCATGAACTCATGAACCCTTACATTAAAGAGTGGGCATGGAGTAGGGGGGAGTGGGTAAAGTTGACTTACGTCAATTTTAATAAGTTATTTCATTTCGAACAAAAATTAAAACTATTGGTGGGGTAGTTTTGTGCGTTGAATTTAGCTGAATTTTCTACATGCACTCTAATATAGTATAAAAAGTATTATAATTTAATAGTTTAGTAATTGAAGATTTGATGGAGATTGGTAGGTCTAGGTAAAAAAATTTGTGGATCGATGGAAGCACTCCATTTAGTCCATTTAATAGCTTTATTTTGATTATAGTTTTAAGCTTCACATAATAATAGCTGTATGTCTAATACATAGTAATAAGTATGAAATATGACTTTTGTTTGAGAACTATGGAACATGTTATATAAACGTAATTCACTTTAATTCATTATAAGCTGAGTCAGTGAGTCATCTGGTATTCGAGCAATGTATAATTATTTTCCAGTAGATACAAAGCACGTCATTTCTATATTGTCATTTGTAAATTGTAATAATAATGTACGTTCATTTTGGCTCATCAATCAGTAATGGTTAGAAGTTAGGGGCAAGGTAATTCCAGGGAGCAGAGAAGGCAATAATATTGCGTGTCGATACCCGATAGTAAATAAAGACTTATTAAAGAGAGACAGAGAGAAACGGCGTACCTTAATATTCCGTTAGAGACAACAGCGATCTTTTATTCATAAATCGGTTGAATAAATAACTGAACAAGAACGACCGATTTTGGAGTATGGAAAAACGTAGGTACTCTTTTAAATACAATTGTGGTATAAGTAAATTTACCATGAGAAATGTATGGCATGGCTATGTGTTCCAAAATCATTATATAAGCATTTATAGCTGACTTTTAAGTAGATACACAGTTAGTTTTTGCGACACCGTACTTACGGTACGAGCTGAAAGTTTGAAGTGCGTAATATACCCCTATATATATATACACTTCATGTATATGTATATATCGATCTGTTGGCAGTTAATAATCAAAAAAAGCAATGAAGGTGGTGGTTAGTTAAGGTTAGTGCGTTTCTTCGTGTTCCAAGTTGTTGAATTTACAGTAGAAAGTAAATATTATTCATTATGTTTTTTTAATTTGGAACGCAGACTACACAGGTCACGACTGCAGTCGAAACTGAGTCTTGTCTACAAAATAACGTGGAGCAGCAGTCGGACTAC
This sequence comes from Plutomurus gul, assembly GCA_019776185.1. Lineage (NCBI taxonomy): Eukaryota > Metazoa > Arthropoda > Collembola > Entomobryomorpha > Tomoceridae > Plutomurus > Plutomurus gul. The sequence goes on from JABASC010000286.1 coordinate 9,195, forward strand.
TCAAACGTCATGATCTCAGACGAACTTCGTAGCGTTGCTGCGAAATCCATATTAATGAACAGTAGCGACGTTTGCCTGGCCAACGGGACGAATCCAATAAGTCCAGAGCACGCAAACGATTCCGCGGAGGGTGTTCCAATCTCGACCGATCTCCTGGAGAAGACCACCGCCACCATGACCTGTGCAGGCACCAATAACGACACGCTAGAGACAGAGGAACAAGAGGAAGAGGACCAACAACAACCTGTTCGACCAACGTCAAATGTATCTTCCGTCCATACTGAAGAGCATGGACTCGAGCCTCCAGTTTTACACGAAGACATTTCCATGGATTCTGACGATGGACACTTTCAATCAGAAGGAAATACAGCAGCGAATCGAACAATACGTGAGAACAATGAGCCGGCTAGGAATTCGGAAGATGATGCGGAAGAAGGGATGGTGGGGAAGAGGAGGAATGGGCAGGTGGAGTCTGCAGATGCTGTAGGAGATGGGGAGAAGGAGGACGAGGAGCCTGTGTTGCCAGAAATTATTACTGGAGACTGTGAAGCCAGTGATGAATTTCAGTGCAAAGTGTGCAAGAAGAATTACGGAAATGACGACGAATTGGATGAGCACTTTGAAAAGGAGCATTTCCGGGTTTCCATCTCCACCAATGTGTTTGAGCCAGAGAGTCCATATCCAGCCACACCAGCACCTACCCCTTTGTCTCAGCACTACGAACGTTCTGAGGCGGACAAGCAACAGACTGCAACTGTGTACCATATACAGACTTCCCAGCATCAACTACAACAACAACAGCAGCAACGGCCCAGTGAGGAGTGGACTGGACAAACCACGGAGGGTGATAACGCATTGGCTCAGTTGTTGATGCGGGGAAGTGGAGGAGTTTCAATACAAGCTCAAAATAGAAACGGAATGATGCTGTCGCAAGGACAATATCAACCACAACCTCAGTCTAGACCCATGATCCCGCCGAGGAATCTATCGCCCATTTCTCCCCCAATTCAGTTGGGTGCTTCAGGTAACGATTGAAAACATTGTTTTTAGTTTTGGTTTTTGTTAATATTTTTTAGAATGTTTTTTTTTGTTCTCTTCTAATTAGTACCTGCTCCCATGAGACCGACATTGAGCACAGCACAAGTTAACTACCTGATGAATCATCAGACTCCAATGCGTCCCAATGCTGTGCCAAGTCGCCCTCCTCTCGTCATGAATCCGGCCATGCAACGAATGAACATGACTCATCAGCAACTACAACAACACCAAAACCCGTATCCGACATCCCTCCGCTACGCCCTTACAAACAATAACAGTGCTCGAACGATGCAACCCCCGCCTACTACGGTGCGACATTCGATATCAAATGAATCTGGGCCACGCATTGTGGATGTTACTTCGATGCATCGGCCAACTCTCAATAGAGCGCCAATTATGAGTCAGACTTACCAGCAGCAACACCATCCACAATCGCAACAGCAGCAGCAACAACAACAACAGCAACAAATGTTGCAGCAGCATCAACAACAGCAGCAGCAACAACAGCAACAACGATATATTCAGCAACAGCAACAACTGCAAATTCAGCAACGACAGCAAATACTCCAACAACAACAGCAAGCCGCCGCACTCAGACAAAATAATATTCAACAAATGCAACAGCAGGTGGCCATGCGCTGTGATGACCAACAACAGAGTTTCAGGGTGATGAATGTCCGAGGAGGAGTTCAAGTGCAGCAAATTCGAAATCCCGCTCTTATTCACGGGAAACGTCCTTCTTCTGGTGACCTGGGTGACCAAGATCGGGTGAAGACGGCGCGTCTTGAAATCGGAATCGGAAGCAGCGGTGTTCAAATGAGTCAGCAACAGCAACAACAACCACATTTCGTCGGGCCTAGGTCACGAATGCCTATGGCCATAAATTCTGGGACGTCTTCTGAAATTACAATCACCCCGAGAGTTGTCACTTGTAGCCCTGACGGCGGACCTCCACTGTTGGACAGAAATGTGGCTGCAGCAATAGGGTCAGTGGGCAGTGCAGGACTAAATAGTGTTCGTTTGGGCAATTCGATTACGCTGAGTGTGTGCCCAGGCGCGGACAACGGTCATTCTAATGTGAGTCCTTCAGGCAGTCATTCATCCGGTTCAACGTCACCTGTCGTCCTAAATACTTCCAGTGTAGCATCTGCTTTAGCGGTCCGAGGTGTGACGGTGACGCCTGCCTCTCCACCATCTGCTCTCGACAGTATATCTCCCGGCTCGGACACTTCTCCCCGAGGAAGCCCCAGCGGCCCCTATTCAGTTATCCAACATATCTCGGCTCCGAACAGTGTCAGTCCTGTAAGAAACTACAGTCCTCCGAACGTTGTTCCGATTAATAGAGGAGGGACACCGCCTTCGGGTATCCATCAATTTGCCATTCCAAGAAATCCCGCCCCCCGCTCCACTTTGACGTCACCCGTGGGAACAGTTATAAATTCTCCTCCGGACAGACCCGGTCGGCCGCCAACAGTAGACTTGACAGATGACGACGTGATTCAGCACAATTTAGAAGTTCAAGGCCGGCCCACACGGCCCATGGAGCCACAGCGAAGTATAGCAAGGCCGCCGTATTCTTGTAACGTGTGTCATTTAAATTTCAATTCCATTGCCACGCTGGATTCGCACAGGTTCGCCACTCACGGAGTGGGCAGTCCGAATATGCCGGGCACTGTGCGGGCACAATCGATGCAAATTCTCAGAGGAGGTCCACCCAACGTTCAAGTTCGAGACCAACGAATCAACCCTAACCATGCACCTAATTTCACGCAACGTGCAGCAGCAGCAGCAATAAGAAACCCAATGCCCCCCAATCTACAACAAATGAGAGTGCACGGTGGTGGTCAATCAAATTCTCCGAATCCGAAGTATCTCTACATCCCTCTGTTAGACTTGAGTCGAATGGACTCGAATAAACTGCGACGCTTAGATGATCTAGGGATTTCCTGTGTCGTGCCTTTGCATGGGAACGAACGTGCTGCCGGACAAATGGGTATACCAATAATGTCGCTGAGGAGTGATGGTCAAACGGCTCACGTTCCTTGGGATAGTGTCTTACCTGTAGGACCACTTCACAGTCCCGCAACTCTTGTCGGAAGCAGCAATAACTCTCCCGGTGTGCATAATACCAGTGGAAATCGTCCGCAAAATCAATAGAGACTTTAAAAAACTTTTAGATTTTTGGAATAAAAATCTTAGTGAATTTCTATTGTTAAATATGTGCAATGCATGCATTCGGATTCTGTATCATTAACGAAATGATTCGGTAGGTGATTAATTAATTTACCAACCTAATAATGTACAAGCTTGTGGGGAACTTAAAAAAGTTGTAATTCACTGTCATCATCATCAGACGAAGCAATAATAATTTTGTATAACGTATTAATATTTGAATATTAATGGCCTTATGTGTCTTATTTAATAAGAGCGATTGAGTTACCTTTTTGTATTGCATAGAGTGTACACGTTTTCTTCTTGTATTTAGCAAGTTACTTTAATTATTTACATGTTATTTACTACTATCTACTGAAACATGAAATGTGTTCATTCATTCTTAATATTATATAATCGTTCCTGTCTTTAAGTACTGCCAGCCTGGTTTTAGTACACATGATGACGTAGGGAAAAAGGCTTGTCGCGTTTAGTGAATTATTTTCCTGTATGTATGGCCTGCAATATCTGTATAATAGTTATATTGTAATTATCCCAAAAAGGAAAGCGGTGCGCGAACATTGATCTTAGTAGGACACAGTTCAAAGGTTAGACAAGAAGTTGATAATGTCAGAAGTAAAATGAATGAGTAAAAATGTTTGTAAAGACTGTCTCACTGAATCAGCTCTTTTTGGTTTGACTGGTTAAGCTCGAAATCTGGCTAGAGTTATGTGAACTCTTGTATAATAAAAAAAATGAGGACGAAGCAGGCAAAAGATAAGATAGCGTGAGTCAACTAGAATCTATATAACCCGTATAATGGTCGTATAAATATACATTTTTTGTTTTGACACGATACAGTGGTGGTTGAAAGTATGGTTATTACGTGGTTATTTAGCACATCGGAGGAGAAGATAAGGCCATTGAAGTTTTTTCGCTGGTTTTATTTGATTGTTGTCGATTGAAATGGGATTTTGAAGCACGTGACACTCAAACATTGTCAGTATTTCGTAACACTTAAATGCAATTATGCTTGAATCTACAATTTCATGCTTTTTCTGCCTGACAGATTTTATAGAAATATATTTTGTTTTTTTTGCTAGTGATACTTGTAACCAGCCACAATTTACTTAAAAATTACCCCGATTCTTTTGTTTGTATTCAAGGCACTTGAATGCTAACTCTTCGTATCGTAGTTTGTTTACATAAAAATGAATTGTAGAATACACTAACACGTACACACTTTGATATTATATTCGAATGAATTCCTGGAATTCGCATGTACATTTATGCGAATAATGCCCATGCCAATGAATAGTTAAGATTCGTCAATTATTAATTACATTTAGGATTAACCTCTCTATTATAGTTGCGCAAGCGTATAGCTAACACGGATTTAATTACAACCCAATTTTTGATAGTAGTGTTTAATGATCTAGAATCGAGTTCGAGACAAATGCCTGAATATGTTGAAGAATGTATACAAGAACATTAAAATAAAAGATATTACTGTTGTGCATTAACGATCGATATTGAGTAACAAAATACATTTAACTAATAAGATAAAGCACAGTGCATAAAGACACACTTTTGTAAAAATAGGATGTCAGAACATAGACAAGTAGACAGTAGGAAGCAATAATGTTGTGTACTATGCAATATGAATTTATACGTAGGAAGCAGCTAACATTATTGTAAATATGTACACACACAACAGGTAGCACACTTAAAAATGCGGCAGGGTCAACGTATTATGGCAAAGGGGTTCGGCGCCCCGAAAAATTTCCTGGTTACGTTCGACCCTGTTCTTATACTGCTACATGTATTCTTCTTACAAATATTATACATTTATTAATATTTAATAATATTTTATAGTCTATTCTAAATAAATGATGATGTACTGTTATTAATGCAATAATTTATACCTGATAATAACTAATATAAATAATTCTTAGAAGTTGATTCACTTTAGATTACAATCAAACATTTATTTGTAAGTATTTGTTCTACAGACTTTAAAAATGTAGGAATATGTAGGGACTGCGCTGTTGTGTTATGATGATGAGTGAAGCATGATATGCCAAAGCACCGGTTTTTTGTTTGAAGAGGAAGAGCGTTTGAGTGGTATTGTGAGAAGGAATTACACTGCTCAAGGAATGTGAACGTGAATTTGCGTAAATTTCAGTTAAAAATGTCCAGTGGAAGTGTTAGTGATTAAGAAATTGTTAGCTAGTTAAATGTACCCTTGAGTTACATGTACTAAAAAAAACATGTTTTTTTTTTGTCACACTGTTCTTCTATAGATGATGAATATCAGTTGTCAGAAGTGGTAGAGATTGATGATTGCAGTTTGTGTGTCTGTGTGTATTTGTCACCTTCTTATGAAGAAAAAGACAAAGAGCAATTCTATTATACCGAAATTGAAACACATGAAATTAAAATAAAAGGCATAAAATAATTAACTGTTTGCTCTTGTTATACTCTTGAACTGTTTTCGGTTCCTGTTCCGAAATGGCGCTAATAAGTTGTTGTACTGTACAAGGAATTGTTATTAAAATCGTAATTGGTTTCTGGGCTTAATGCTACGGTGTTCAATATTGAAAAGGAATTTGTAATTTTGATGTAAGATAGTAAATTGTGATAAATTTGACAAAAATTGAATAAATACACTCATGCGCAATTTAATTAAAGTATGTTGTTATTTATTTAGTTGACCATAATAATATTCACAGGGATTACACAACTTTTTTTTCTTTATTTTGTACTTTACAATTTTCAATTGTAATTACTAAACAAATAACCCACCAAGATCTTCACATGAAAGTGTTTACATTCAATAATTAAATTATGTAGTGCTGTGTCTTTTGGCAATTACATGTAAAATATTTTACCCCTAAGCGTCTCGTAGTAAACGATATTGATATGTGTTTACAGTATATACAGAAAATACAAAGAGTTCACCAAACTATGTATTGTGTAGTAGATAGTAGATATATATTTGTATTTACATGCATTTTTTTAGTAAAAAATTGCTTTATATAAAAAAAACCAAATGAAGTGTAACACTGTATGTAAGCTGATTTCTTACATACAGTGTTACACTTCATTTGGTTTTTTTTATATAAAGCAATTTCTACAACCACCAGAGTAATTTTTAAATTTCGACTTTACAGTATTTTTGAAAGTTTTTTAAAAATTGTTTCTTTGAACACTTTAGTTCTGCTTATATTTGAACCGTTTTCACTTTTAAATATTTAATTTAAGGGAATATCTTTTTATCAAGTGTCTTAGGTAATATCGTACTTTTTTTGCACAATTTTAAATGTTTCTATTAAAAATTATAATAGAAAATTAATTCACATACCGAATGCCACACCGGGCATTAATTATTCACTCTGTCGCACAAATGGAAATGCTCCCAAAATGGAACTTTGCTTTTTTGTATAAGACTTCGGAATACTTTCACCGATGGCCAGAAAGAAGATGGGAAAGCAATTTCATGGTGTTTAAAAATACGTTCAAAATGTTCGTTAGTTACTTCATGCAATTTGTTTGCCACCTTGAACATATATTCGGCTTTTTTATGGCCAGTAAGACATTTGTAATCTTTAATCAGCATTTCCAGTGGGTCACTTTGGAAATCCCCCTCTTGTGTGTACTGGATACATCTCTTTATTGGAAGCACAGTCTGTCCCTGACGTTCCCCCACTGTAGTATTCTTCGATTGCTCCATAAATTGTGACTCCGAAGAAGAGTCCAAAATCGGAGGCAAGCAGAGGTCGTCCGAAATTTCAAAGGATGTTTTCTCTTCTTCAATCGTGGTGAGAGCATGCCATGACAAAAGAGAAGAACCTTCTGAGTTATCGAAAATATCACCTAACGAATCATCATCCGTTTCCACCACTGAAATATCGCTCGTCGTTTCAGACAAAATTTGTTCCTCCTCGCGTTTGGCACTCGACTGTTCTTCATTCCTCGAGAGTTTGACCAATAAAGTCTCATATTCTTTGCTGCCCCGTGCCAAGTGGTCCGTACCCAAGGGTAATATTGACGAATTGGGTGGTAATGCCAACATCTCATGCTGTCGCATGTCTTTTGAAGCAGCAGGTCCACTTTCTGTACATCTCGATTCTGTCATAGTCCCATCATCCATTATTAAGGTCGACAAATTATTTAAATGTGGTGGATCTTCGTCAGAAATGTCGATGTTCGAATGACCCGTTTCTATTGTCTTTCGCATTTTTAGAGGAACTTCATATTTTTGACCTCCACGTGCCTCAAAAACAGAATTTTCAGCATCTGTTCCAGAAGCAGCCATGAATGAAGAAGCCAGGTTTTCTTCTAACCATAGAGATTTCGAATATTCCTCTTCTTCATTAAGATTTTTTGGGGAAGCCGACGTTAGAATTGGCATGATATTCATTGAGACTTCCGATACTTCTGAACACTCCAAAGTAGCACTGCTTTCGCTGTTAAAAAATGATGGTGCAGTCTCTAAATACATACCTTGACATTCTAAAGTGTTAGCCGATGATGAATATTCTATTTCTGCTGGTTTCATTAAAGAAGGTGACGTTTGAACTTCAATACTGTGAAAAACTGGAACATCCGTCTGCATTTCAGCGGTCACTTTTGAGGATTTTTTAACTACAGAAGAATAATGTTGTCGATTTGGAGTTATTATTGATGCAAATTTTCCATAAGAAATTTTTTTATGGAAATTGTGATGAAGAAACAGAGGATTTATTTTAGAATTACTGCTTGACGGAGCGGTTTGACCTAAAGGTGGTTTTAAAATAACCCTACAATTTGAGTTAGCCGGTTTGCCGATATCCAGTAATGTGTTTGTGTATGTATCATTTGCCTGACAAATTGGATTACCGCGGTGGCGGTAATCCAATTTTTTACTATGAGTTTCTTGGTTTCTTGGAATTTCAGTTTCTTGATTTATTGTTTTGTTACTGGTGCCGTTTTTTGATGAGAACTCTTCTCTTTCTAAATTCTCATGGTCGTATGCCATTTGACTTTCGGCTGATATGTACACCGAGCTTGAATCATTCCCATGATTTTGATCGCGGTTTGTGCTGTTAGGAAAGTGAATCAATTTTCAATTTAATTAATATAAAACATGAAAATTAGACTCTCTACAAGTAAAACATTCATAGACACGTAGCATTAATAGGGAGTGACTCGCTGGCGATTACTATTAATCTCACTTGAATTCAATTTTGATTGGCGAACTTTGTCCCTCAGAAGTTGTAGTGGTATCGTTGTCGTCACAGTATGTTATTTCCATTTCTTCTGACAAACAAACTGTGTTCCTATGATCTTCTGTATGATTCTGCTCAACACTGGTATTCTTTCTGTTCATATACAGATATATGCATGTGATTACAAACTTATCTTAAGTAATAAGCTTTTGATACTTAAGAGAAATTATTTTTAGTAAATCACGAAATAATGAATTTCAGTTGAAGTTTATACTTGACATTGTCGTCTCCGAATGAAAAAGAGTCTGCCGAATGGTTAGTAGGAAGAGTTGTATTCAGGCACGTTGTGACATCAGCCAATTGCTGTAGCTCGTGCGGTTCAGCAGTACACAGGGATCCGGTCTTTTAAATAGAATTGTCACCATCAATATATTTGGATAATATGTGTATTTGTCTTTGTAATATCTTATTCAATTGTGAGAGGATGTCAGAAAATGTAATTTAATGTATTAAACCTGATTGCAGAATGTAATCTCCATTTCAGTACTTTCGGTGTAAATTATTGAACTAAAGGGCCCGTTACACACATCAACTGCGTTAACATCTTGAACACAAAACATTTCCATTTTGTTTCCTTCACTGTCCCTATGGCTGTCCCTGTCATCGTCCTCATCATAATTTTCTGTGTGACTTTGCTCACTAATATTTGTAATTTCTCTATTAGAAAACACAGCAATTAGATTTTTTTGCATTCAAACCAAATTAGGCAGTAGGAATAGAATAGGAAGATTGTTCTTCACTACTCACTTAATGTCAGGTACAGGTGAGAAACTTACTCGCTTATTATTGCGAGTGTTAGTTGAGCTTAGACAAGTGTGGATATCGTCTTGTTGTGCAACTGTTTCAAATTTATAAAATATAGGGGTTGGGGCTGAATCGAGTTGAAATGATCTTCCAGATTTTAGAATCTAATTTAAAAACGAATCGGCAATGAGTTACATATTACCAGAGAAAATTTAATCTACTTAAAAATTATATATACGTACAACTACAACGTACAGAACGCTTTGATGCCATCATCACTGATGTACTATGCTGTGCAGGTGTCAGGTGTAGGTAGTTTCATGTGTAGATTGTGCTTCCTTAAAATATTATGTAAACCAACCGCCAAAAACGTATTAAAATTCCAAGTTTTACAGTCAATCAAATTGACAGTAAACAATATCTTTTATATTTGATGAGATCGACTAATTAATTATGAGCAAACGATTGTTTACCTAGCGATGTCCCACTAGCGATGCAGTACAAGGTCGATATAATAAAATCAAATATATTGGCAATTTGTTTATATTCATAATTCATGCATTCCACTACACTCAGAAAAATCTTAGGTAAATTTTCCTCGATTACATAGTGAGCTATGCACAACTGTCTAAAAAGGGAAATTTTTCCTGTACACGGGCAAGTTGTCCACTTTGTAGGGGTAGTTTCACTCTTGAAAGTGGAAAACTTGCCCGTATATAGGTAAAATTTCCTTTTTCGACAGTTGTGCATAGTTTACTATGTAATCGGGGAAAATTTACCTAAGATTTTTCTGAGTGTAACAACTAAAAAAAATAGCCTTATAAAAATTACGATTCACTTTGCCTTGTCCAGGCAGGAGCCGTTAAATAAAATATACACTATTACATGAACTAGAGATATAATCAGCAATTATTTCCAAATTGGCAGTGAATAAATTAAGATTAGTTAATAGTTGATAGAGAACGACGAGTGAAAAACGTGTAGGCTTTAGTTTTAGATGTCTATGCGTGTAATAAAGTAAAGAAAACGGTCAGAAAAACACAGATAAACACGAACTGTTTCCCGCGCGTCAACATTTCCAAATGAACGGAGCTTCATTGGGGTAGCGAAAGAACGGAAGAAATGGAAAAGCGATTCAAAGGGGACTTGAAAATAGAAAATTTTGCTTATAACCGCAATAAAAATAAGTATTTTATAGGTAGTTGGTTGCTTGTGGTGGTATGATTCATCTACGGATACGAATGAGAGAACAAAATTAAATGGCATACAAATTTGTATACCATTAACATTGCTGGAATATTTTTGCGTAGAGACTATCGATATAGTCTATCCTAAGGAATGCTTCATTTAAAGTATTTCATAAAATTGTACATTTATCAATTGCGAATCCAGAATGTAAATTTGGGGGAGGCACAGATGAGTCACAGAGTATTTCACTAATATGCTAAGTTATCTTCTCCTTCCCTACATTCTGTATTCTTCTGATGTTAATTGATAAAGTGATAAGGTTGTACATTTAATACGTACAGATTGAAAACGGATAGAATTTTTGACAAATCTGTCTTTCTCTATTTCAACTTATAATTTTGTGACCAATTTTGAGGTTTCGTTTTTCATTAATTACATCTTGGCACGTACGCAATTCACCGGTCAAGTTTTCTTTCCCAAAAGAAATAACAGCAGCTAAGAAGCTCTACACTCTACAAAAAGTTTCAAATCTTTAATAATAAATGGGCCTCATCCAATTTTGGCTATCATCAGTAAATTGCGTATCACTTCCATTTTAGATCATCACAATTTCCACGTGAGTGAGTTGTGCTTCATATGTGAGTATGTGAGTATTCCTCTACCCCATTTCTCATTTCTGTGCTCTGTTATTATTCCATTGATATGGCCCTACTATACTACTACATATTATACACATACATTTAGCACACCATAAAAGTCATCATTTTGCACACATGCTCTACCTGTAAAATGTAACAGCAGCTATATATATGTAGATTACACGACATGGTGGATAAGAAGAGCAATAAAATGGTTTTCCTCAAATATCTTTCGACGGGACAGATAATTTGATGTTGAATTAAAGCAAGGCTTCCTTTTTTGAGCGAATATAAAGGAATCAACGGCCGTGGTACTAAATCTAATGGTGATTTTATATACACTGTGGACCCACCGTCGCCGTCGTCGTCTGCGTTGCGCAACTCGGAAAAGTAAAACAATGATCAAAGACCTCAAACAAACAAACAAATCCATGTTCAAACTAAATAAAATGTGCATAATATATGTATTATGTATGTATACTACTATACTACACATTACACACAAACTGAATGCATAACAAAAGTGGATTAACTATACTGTATTGTAATAGAAGACACTTTATATATATGCGAATGTTAGAGGAATTACCGCACAGCATCCCTTTTTTATTTCCTCACGCAAACTGCATAACAAGAACATAACGAGAACGATAAAACGGCGCGCACAATTATGTACAGTTTTTCAGCTATTGCAAATCATTAAGGGGGGAGTCATTTATTTGCATTTCTTTAAGTAGACCAAAAATGTCGAAACGGATCAAGTTAAATGAAGTCACCCAACAGTGCATTTAAAGGTAAGCAGCATGTAATGCTACAATTAATTCATACGCAACAAGAGAATTTGCTGCAGATTATGTACACTGTGAAATAACAACAGGCAAGAATGTACCATCACCAACAAATCCTTCGCCGCTCAATTCTAGTACACACCGAATAAATCAACAGTCACCTTATAAATCACAGGTGTTATTTTTTCAAATTTTAATCCTTCCTTTTATGTAAGAGTGTGAGTATATGGGAATTTACAATGACAAATGATCTACTTCTGTGTGTAATGTTTACTATATATCTACAAATAATAACTGTTGCAAAGTTTACTACATATTAGACAGGGTCGAGTACCCACCCCCGTCACCATTTGTGCAACTCTGCAACTGCACTTTTATGTTGCTAACAATTTTCTTGGTTTTCTGTATGCTTACATTTCAAGTAATAAAAATCATTTTTTTCGTTATTATTTTAATTTGCAGTAAACAAATGTACCGGAACAATTGACTGTACTGTGTATGTAATGTGAGGAGATTTTGCAACAGATTTGAAAATTTCTCATCTGTAAAATACACCTCAATTTCAAGATATACATAATTTTACAATGTTATATGACAATAATTTTCTAATAATGCGTGAAAGCAAATAAAATGGAAATCACGTCTTTAGCCATTCGTGCACGGAATGGACTTGGACCAGTTTACAGACTGTGCACTTACCCCAGCTGGGTGACGAATGTCAAAAATCACAATGCTCCACATCTAATTACCCAGAGAATTCCATGTCATGCATACAATTGCATTATATAATCGACATGATAACGAAAATGAAGGCTTCAGCACAGGACAGGTGTATAATAAATAATTCGACGAGACAGTTGTCAAATATTACATGACTTTGACTGCAGGAGGAAAAGTGTGTGTGGGGGTGTAACCAAGGATCACATTTATATAAGTGATCATGAATAATACACTATGTATTCATGTCAAGTTAAATACGTACAACAATAAAATTATTGAATCAAGACAAACTAGTAAAATAATTTGTGTTGAGTACTTTATGTGTAGTGAGTAGTGAGTTGGTGTGTGTGCTTTTACGCAATATTTTAAGTACACGTTAAGTGGTAAAGACATTGACACAGGTAATTCTCAATCCTTGTACGTACATTATTGTATGCTGTTGATGCCAACAGCATAGCTTTTAAAACGGGGGCATCGTTCTTCCACTGATCACTATATGTACCACTATGTACTACATATGTAGTGTATATTGGTACTAAAATCTTGTTGCTACTTCTGTTCAATGAGATATTTGTGTGAAAAATAGTGTTCCCTATGTATTGTGCTATCCCATGCACCTTCACTCAGTATCTCTTCTTGTGTATTTTAATAACAATATCATTATACCAGTCACCTCTTTTTCACGGCTTCATTGTTGCGTAATGGTTTCCTCAACCCACACACTGTACTCGTACATATGCATTCAAGCACAATGCTAAAAGGATTTTCTGCTCGTTGCTTACTTGCTTATTACTACAAAGTAGAGAGAAAAAATCCAACTACGAGTGAAAACAAAAACGGACACAATGCACAGAGAGAGGATGTCAATGTAGAATCGTGTGCGCGGTGTGGTACAGGTAGCATTTTTTGCAGAGACAACGACGGACGTACAACGCAAAGATAAGCTAGAAATTATGTGCTACACCTAATGCTTAATGGGATATGGTATATTTTAGTGTGTCATGTGGCTCAGAAAGAATTGTAAGGTACGTAAAGTGTAACACAGCGGTTGACGATGACGACACTCTCATCTGATGCTTATCCGTAGTCATCCAATGCACAACAAAGACAATAAAGGTAAAGTGCAAATCGATTGCAAAACGTATACGTGTGTAGTACTGTGTGTCAATTTTTGTTGAGGATGTAAAGAACTTGAGAGTTGTTTTGTTTTCCTATTCCTTTATTATTATGATGATGACGATTGACTGTTTTGTTAGTGTTGTTGCCGCTGACACAGTGAGGACTAACGGTAGCCTGCGCCTTGTTCCCAGGGAACACATTTTCTGCCAAGAATGCATAATATCCGTCCTCATAATAGATTACATACATTACACTCACAGTTGCGTAGGATATGTACGCTGGCTGTATACAGTGGCCCTTTTATTATTATTACGTATCAAGATTTAGTTAGTGGTAAGACACACTTTATAATTGGATTATATATTATGCTAAAGGCCAACGGGTAATTGTATGGTTTTTTCGATTGTTTCTATGAAATCTGCATGTGTGGCAGATATATGGAATTTTATCCTTGCCACGTTTTTCTTTCTTTCTCTTTGTTGTAGAATTGTCAGGACTCGTGCGATAATTGCGTTGGGCAGTCGGCATTAAGTGTTATGCAGTAAACATACATAAAAGCTAACACTGAATTAGTGTGGTCTATATGTAACTCCTTCCCCCACAGTCGTCATTGGAATTTTAATTCATTTTGCTCTGATTCTTCATTCTAGTGTATGGCTTTTCTTAGCCTACTTTGAGTTTACCCCCAGAACTTTTTTTTATGCCTTATGCAAGATGTTTTTAGATTTTCTTTACTTCGTTTACATTGAAGAAGTCTTTTCTAATCTGCTAATCTTTCTTAATGATTTTAGGTAGCATAAAAATGCTGGTATTTGCAGAGAATGACTTCTCCCACAAAATAACAATAATAATAATCCTGTTACAGAATAAAAAGCTTTTTAGTATTCAACTTTTATTTTGAATGACAGCACGTACAGTGGCACTTTATTCAACACGTGTAATAAAGTTGGAATGGAAATGTTACCCACCTTCTAGCAGGCCTGAAATGTATGCATTCTTTATTTTTTCTGGTTGGTTTGCATGCGCGTCCATTAAGTTGCATCACCCTCCAGGTATTTAACAGAAATTACTGTAAGCCTCGAATTACTTGCCACACGCTTCATTTACCATTGTGATGGTAATTTATTGTAGAGGCACTCTGTCTGTGGGTACAACTTGACATATTAGACGTCATATGGGTTCACTATATAGGCTCTTCCTTGCTCGATAGTTTTTGCTTCTGGCACTTTGCAACAAAAATACAACGTACAGTCACGACGAGCGCTTTAAATCTGCTCATTGTCTCCCATTGTAATATTTTATTTATTTAGCGAGTCGCGTCGTGCAAAGGAGGAAAAGGGAACACCGGAGCACTAATAAAATAATTGGAACTTGCAATATGAAAAGCCAATTTAGAAACTAATAATTCTAGATTGTCAAAATAAAATTTCATTATATAGATAAATTCTTGTTGGATGATAAATGTTTTCACGTAAACGTACGCGCCCTCCCTCCCGAAGTCGCAGCGATCTTTTTTCTGTTTGTTTGTTTAAATAGTTCCCGCCCTCGCAACGATGACCCATTTTCACGCACTTCGTACAGTTAAGTCTTGTCGCACGTATCTGTGCCAATATTATTACACATAGAGAAGTAAGGAACTAAAAATTGGGCCACTTTTTATTTAAAAGTATGCAAAAGTTATTTTGCTTTAGGAAACATCATTACGTAAGTAAACTGACATTCATTATTAACACTACTGAATTTTGAGCAATAATATCAGACAAAGACAAATATTAAAACATGCAAACCGTGTGTATGTGTGTGTGTTCTCATTTTGGCTAGGATGCAGATTAGAAGATCTGTGACAGT
Source organism: Plutomurus gul (assembly GCA_019776185.1). Taxonomy (NCBI): domain Eukaryota; kingdom Metazoa; phylum Arthropoda; class Collembola; order Entomobryomorpha; family Tomoceridae; genus Plutomurus; species Plutomurus gul. The sequence goes on from JABASC010000286.1 coordinate 24,699, forward strand.
CGTAATCAGCAGGAAAATTATGTGCCAGCATTCTAATGTAAATATATGATACACATACAGGCAAGTCTTTGTTTATATATTATATGTATTCCTTTTATATATATTTGTGCAATTACTCTTTCTGAGGCAATTAAACATGATTTATTGTAATGATAAATACCCTCCTGTGTAATCCCTCCACATAAAAAGTATTCAGTTTTTAGGCAACACCTTCACATTATAATAGGCGTACGTAGAAAGCTGCTGCTGCAATGTATTAGAAGAGTGGGTAACCTAAATGAGCTCAGGCTGCCAATCAATTAGTGTAAGACGAAATTAGTGCGTATCATTAAATGGAGTAGTCATAGGTAGTTGACTTTCAACGGAAAACAAAGACAGGAATCTGTAGGTACGACCAATGAAATTTGCATTTCCCATATACATATACTCTTTCATACGTGCACTGTACTTATTGTTCTTTCATGTTTTACATACTAATTACAAATATTGTTCCCATTCATATATTTAAGTAGTCTATTCATTGCAATATCAGTATGCAGTCGTTTAACGCATTTTAATGGTTGCTACCTTCAATCAAACGCTCCTCTGCACTGTGTGCGAATTTTATTACAAGCTGTCTGCCTTCCACCTCACTTTTAATAAAATTAATTAACAACAAGGCTACTATTGAAATTCCTAGAATGTAACCGCAATGCCGTATTTATCTCAATGCTGTTAGATACGTAATATGATATTTTTGAATGGATTTATAGAAAAAATTCACATGCAATCATGTGTTTACATATGTGAGATCTTCTATTACTGCACTGTTTTCAGGTACCATACAACAGTATATCTAACAATTCCTCAGAATATGGAAAATCAACGAGATTGGGATTAGGAAATTGATTGATGATACTTTGCAGCTACATGCAGGGCTACATCTTCATGAGTTAATTTATTTTGTGTTGTTCTTGTGGTTATTTATAATTCCCTATGGTTTTGTAATACCAACCGCAGGATTTTTGTAAACATTCTTTTCTGTCTAAAAAGGTAAGTAAATTACAATTTTTTACAAACTTATACATTTACTGTATTTGCATACAAGAGAAGGGAAACATGTACATACGCTAGCAGTAAGTCATTATTCCTCTGTCTCAATGGTTATTTTTTCACCATACATAGGTTACTAGTTATTATACTCGACAACCTCATATTATATTATTAGAGTGTGGACTATAAGCAGTCAATTAGCTACGTGTAGCCTGCTGACAGGTGGTTGACAGGTAAAAACGCGGTTGACAGTAGGTATATAATATTTAATATAGGTAATATACAGTAAAATCTTTTCAACGTAGATGTGTGTGACGCATTCTCCCTCTGGAGTATAAAATGTCTCTCATTCTTGCGATGGAGTAGTATAATATGTTGTCGCATCTGAACGTGTGACCCAATGATTTATAGAATTCTAGGTGGAATGTGAAAAATGAGACCGAGTTGTCACAAAAACTTAATAATGAGAAACTCATTGAACCAAATCAAGGAATCTACAGATTTGAATGTCTAATGACATTGGGACAGTAGTCAGCGCGATGTCAGATGTGAACGAAGAGTAATTGAGGAGTGAACCAGTGATTAATCATATAAATATTCTCATCATTCCACTTTGACTGCTCATGCGTAAGATTGTCTCATCCTAATGCTTATCCCCAAGCACCCACCGCAAAATATTTTAGAGACCTCCGTCCACAAACAAACGACCCACTTTGTCCACCATGTACCACTCAAACACAATGGAAATTACGAAGATTCCCGAAAACAACTTTAAATACATTTACTACATAAAAAGAAAGACTTTGAATGAATTTTGTTTGTCTCATTCAAAAAATCGTAGAAACGTGCATAAGAAATTCAATTGTGAATTTGAATTCTTTTTACAAAATAAATCCTCCATTGGGGTCAGATGAGTGAGATAATCTAAACAGTTTCAAGGGTTCTCTCCTTGTTTCCATTCATGGTAAAATCGAGCCAACAATTCGTGTATAAGGAATCTTCTTGGAATTATTCACAAACCATTTAAGTTAATTTTTTCATTAAGAAATGAGCTTGAGAGGTCGGGTCTCACGGGCACTGCCAGCAATTACGCAACATTCCGTGTCTTAAAAAGTGAAGTCCACACTCTAACACAGCAGTGCACATCATTGTGTGGCAAAGGCAATGATATCTCTGTATCATCTCTGTACATTGTAAACAGACAGAAAGAGAGAGATGCTTCAATATAATAACATGTAATACTCATTGTTGGTGTTAGGTGGTAATAATAATGTGTTTACAAATGTAAACAGAGTGTATAGTATTTATTGCTGCTAAAAGAGTTTAGTAGGATAGGAATTCATAATCATTGCATGGTTTTACTTTACTTCGACTCACGAATTGGAATAGATTCTCCCATGATGGAAAAAGAACGTAAAACTGCATCATACAACTAATTATTACGAATGTAATCAGATAGTCGAGGACAAAGAAAATATTTGTAAACTGTTTACAATCTCTCTCTCTCTCTCTCTCTTGCTACTCTATTTTTCTTAAGAACTTCTTCAGCTGATGCTCTGCTGTCTGCTGCTGTGAGATTGTAATAAATCGTGTTCTGGCTCTGCTGTAATGCAATGTGGCATCAAGAAATAAAAGAAGTGAGTGGAAGTACGAAAATCCCGTTCCCCAACTTACTTTCCCATGAACAGTTGTCTGTATTTATATACATGCAAAATAAATATCGTTAGTACTATGGGTGAGTGACTGTGTGTGCACACGTAAAGCATATCTAAGAATACGATGGAAGTGTGTAAAATTGTGCTACAGAAGTTGTACTAGAGAGCTGTCTCACAGATACATAAGTATGTGGAGTATACAGTAGCAACAGGTGTGTGCCTTACATTTAAGTCTGCTGTCTGTGCTATCATCAGCAGACTTAAGTAAAGTAAAGTAACACAAGGCAAATAATAAGCAACAATGATGATGATGGTGTTTGCAACTTTACCTCAATCAGTTTCCATTCAGATCTCGCCAAGAGAAGAGCAACAAGTAGCAGAGAGTATCTCTGCACCACCACCACAAGTCAACCAGGCAGACAGAGAGGGGTATTAATTCTTCTGCTTAACTGACTTACTTACTTACTCATATATATAGTACTTTACTACAAATACATTCGTTCTCATCTCTACTAATAGCAATTAGATTCCGAACATTATTGCTACAGCAGTGCACATACATGGACAGAGTGCAGTAGCTGGTAGAATGAGATTCGAGTGAAGAAATAACATTTCTTGGTGTCACCCACACGGAACGAAACGACCACATTTTGCCTGCAACTTTTTCCTGCTCACTCCTACTACTACCTACTTTACAGAATACACCTACAATTACGCTATTACAGATACTACTGCACATCATATTTAGACTGATTCTCGTGTGTGTTTTGCTGTGCATTCTAAAAATAATTGCAATCCGTCAGCGCGAACAATGTATGAGTGACCTAGAGAACTTAACCACGGACGAGACGATTCACGCATCTCGATTTTGGCCTCTTCTACTTATTTACACACTTTTATACCTGCAGGTCTCAAATTCTCTGTGTGTGAATGTGCCGAAAAATTCGGAATATTCTACACATATGTAACTTTCGTTCGTACACTTTTTTCTCTTTCACGTTCGGCAACATTTGACAAGAGTGACAACTTTATTATTGGACTTGGTAAGAAGTAGTAGTGTGTGTTCAGGAATTATGCCGCGTTTCAATTAGTGTTTACGCACTGATAACACTGTTAACACTGGAAATATTTCTGCGGTTGGGAAAATATGATTTCCACATGGAGGTCTGTGAAGACATCGGTTTTGGCCCGTGAACCTCATGCGGTGTGCAAATAATGAAGAACTAAAGTTATTGCAGACTACGGGAAATAGAAAATAAATAGTTTGTTTGTTACCGGAACTTTGTTTACAGATGTAATTTTTGAGGAAATTCGAGTGATAAAGTGATTGGGTTTTGGGTGCGTGAGACAAAGAGTGAGTAGTAGTGGGAATAAAGCTTCACGTTTATTATATTAATACCTGTTGCGGTCGCACTGGAGTTTATTGTGTTCGCATGACGTGCTGAGGAATTATTGACTGACTAGTTTTACAATGGAACCAAGACATCATCATCACTCACTGCACAGTTGTCATCTCAAGCATCATGGCAATCAGTCAGGAGGATTCGAAAGAGTAAGTCGACTTCTCGGAGTGCAATCTTTACACTTTTTCAGCAGCTTTACACACTATATTAATAATGCACAAAAACGATTTATAAGATTTTTTTAAATCTCAGATTATTTTCCTTTAGATTTACGATTAGGGCAGAGTAATTAGATTAATTGACGGATAATTTGTATAATTACGCTAACTCGCACACTTGGGAGCTTATTTAATTGTTGTTCTACTAGTCTGGCATGCAGGAGAAGCAGTTAAATTCCCAGCAGCCACTCTTTAATTGACTTTGATTAGATGATACAAAGAAATTCATAGTTTTGTGTGGTTTAGCAATTATAAACACAAAGAGACTCATTAGAGGAGCTGTTAAATCATAGTCTATCGTGCTTTATTAGCTTTGTAGGCTAAACGGATAGGATTAAATTCCTTTAATGCTTTTACCTCTTTCTCTGTCAAAAAATTGATTCTCCAAATCTAATTTCGCCTATTAACGATCTTCCTTCACGATTTGACACGGTGTTGACATCGTTTAAGTAAATCAGTGATTAGTTTATTAGATATTATTATATTTATGTGCATGACGCATGCGTACGCATCTACTACATGTAATAATCTTTTTTTGTGAAGACTTTTTAATTAAAACAAACTTACTTTTCTTATTCATTCTCTGTGATGATGAATTGAATATTCTGTCTAACTATTGTATTTTTTCCTTTTCCAACTGAATCAATAGAAACGGAGGCAGATCCCCAGTCAGCACCAACAGGTAATTAACTATCACATGTTAAATCACAATTGTTGCTTTATCATCCGATTTTTAGCTACACATTCTTTATAATATTAATACTTTTACTTGCCTCCTCTTGTGCCACAACCACAATCACTTTTTGTGCATTCATGAAGCAGAGCAGATCGAAACGCAATGTCAAAGGACAATCTCGAAAAATCTCTTTTAATTGCAATTGTAACGTAAGATAGAATATTGTACTTGGCACCTTGTGCACTGTGCTAATTTGATAAAAATGCAGTCGAGATATTTAGAATAATATGTGCTAAGAAAGTTGAGATAGCGTTGACAAACGTTTCCGGTGTTTTTTTTATCGTGTGCAACACTATTGTAACAAAATTTTAATTAAAAGGAGCGTGAGGGATAAGATTACAGACCGACAGTGTTGCTCAGAGATGGGCATACAATCTCTGTCTTTGTTTGCACTATGTAGAGATACACACAAAAACTAAATTCTGCCACTTGTGTTTGTATTACCATTTATTAGATGTTTTGTTTAGATCATAGGTGCTAAATTGTTATGTGATTATGTATTCAGATTTGTAGATATGTAGTGTTGAATTCTTTTGCATATTCCTGTCTTGCTTTCAGTATAGTAAATACGAATCTGGGTGCAAAATCTCTTTCTGTTTAATTCCTTCGCTTTATCTTTATCTTTGTTTTTGTTTGTATTTGTATCTTTTTTTGCACCTATGATAAAATCATCACACCCAGTAATAAAAATGCACAAGCAAAAGTAATGTGATGAAGTCATACATATAATGCAAGTTTATGAATGAGCAAAGAATTTCAGCAAGAAATTCTTTTGTTTAATAGAAAAAACAGGTTCTTCGTTGTACAAAGGTACTAAAACAATAATATGTTATTAAACTCGTAGTGATTTCGGAATGTGTTTTTCTAATACAATTTTATCGTCTCAGCGTGTCATTTGATTACAATGACAGTGTGCAAACTTTCCCTACTTTGAGCTTCTTGTGATTTTGCTGATGAAAGGTAGTATAGAATATATAGTTGTGTCAAGATGATGTTCGACTTATGGTGCATTATATGTAACAACACAGTGAAAAATAATTTTCTGACCAGGGGAGCCTTAAACTCTGCAGGACACGAAGAAAATGTGTATACGCAAAGACTACCACCAACCACCAATGCCGTGTATCGTTTGCTCATATAGTGTCGTGTGCTCTACAATCTATTAATTTCAGAAAGTACAGAGATATATTTTGTCATTGTGTTGCTGATATTGACTTGCGAGCTGAGTTATAAGATTGTGTCTGTGAAGTGGGAATGAGGATCCGCATATTTATTTATGTACATATTTACACAGCAAAAAATTGAAACACAGGTGAAAAAATTTGGAATGATTGGTTATGGAGAACCCAATGAAGTGATGTGACGTGAGAGGCTAAAGAAAAAAATGAGACTGCGGTTAATGGAAGAATTGAAGAGAAACATTGATTAGAGCTGCTCTGCTTAATATAAACAAATACTGTCTGTAGAATAAATAGGAATGCTTAATGGTCCCTAATTCGCGTTATACTGACAAAGTAGTATACTTTCAAAATTGACTAAAAGACAACAGAAGTAGATTTTGTCGTGGGTGTATTATTATAGTGCAGTAGAGTGCACAACCAAAGAAAAAATAATGGCAGGCGGAGCAAATCTAATTATTTATTGTTAGCTGATTTGCGTGGGAATTTATTCAAAGAGAAAATTTATTTTCCCTACACCACACGAGATGAACTTCAATTCAAGATATTTACTGTTAAATGTGCTTGCAATAAACCAATGATCCGTTGAAAAGAAGATGACCATTGCATTGTTTCTGGCAGCAGGACCATATAACAATTTATTTTATCAATCTTAAAAATAGCATTGTAAATACAGTACACACTTTGAAAAAAATTAGAAAGGTAGTTGTCATTACGATTATTTCGAGTGAGAGTATATATTTGTGCAAACAAAACAATTTGCAGTGAAAAACTATAAAAAAGTTTGGTTGAGAGAACAATAAATTACATAAGAGTCACGTACATTCAGCGACGCACATTCAAGTACCTTATTAGTTAGAAGAATATACGAACATACTCAAAATGAAACAATAATGTGGAATGCGTACCTGTGTACAATATACTCACTCAGAATTTAATGTTTAATTTTGCTACTTAATTTTTTCAAAGTTTTAATAAAATCACATCTCGCAGCGGCAGCACGCACGCATAAACCAATTAAATTGAACAATAGAAAATGATTCTGTACGAAATGTGGAAAAATAATTTAAAGCAACCGAATTGCCTCAAACTGTACAGCGAAATAATAAAAAACGTCCGTATGTGCAATAAACATCACTAAAACTGTCTCAAAGATTGCGAGAGAAATCCAATCAGACCCATTTTTTTTCAGTACAGAAACACGTGCATCTCCTTTGTGATCATTCGAACCCAGAAATATTGAATAAAAACGTCGCTCGATTCGTAGAAAATTGCAATTTACTATTTTTGGTCTGTATTTTCATTAAACATAGATTGTGTTTTCAGCAACGTTCATTCACGGGAAAAAACAATAGACATTCTCTGACTCTGAAGAATCCACCAAGAATGTAAACTTATAATGTTCATAGCAGCAGCAGCAGATAGTGATTGAGGTCTAATTTAGAGTAGAAAGTTAAAGAGATGCCCGAACACAATCTCAGTAGTGGCACTGCGAGTAAAAATGTAAAGATTAGTTGACTTTACACGGTCGAAGGATTTTAGATTGGCTCTAGACTTTGTTCTACATGCGTCCATTAGTAAGTTCAGCACATAAATCCCAAAACAAGACGCGTACATGATATCGAATCAAATCATCGCTGCTCAAAAGGATACACATGTACTTATTTGTATATGTAGGTTCAGTGGTCTCAGGTATCGTCTCTCGTCAACCTGTGTTATTATTATTGTCTACACACGCAGATCACAATCACCATTTAGTAAATAGTATAAAAAAACATGGCCATTTATTTACCCTACTGACTGAGTCTGCTATTTATTTATTTTTCTTTCAATACTCTCTCGCTTTTGTCTCCATTCCAAAAAATCCGCCTCAATCCTCTCGTAAAATCACAATGGACTTTACGATAAAGTATTGTCGAGATGGAATAGATTGTGGTAGGTACTAAAAAGAAAAGCTCGTCTCGTCGTCGTCGTGCGCGTTGACTTTTGACTTACAGTTGACTCGTCCCAAAAACACAAGTTTAATTTTATTGTCTTGTAAGCCTATACTATTTAATAAGCCTACTGCTGTTGCAGGTAATCACAGTTTTGTCTCTTAACTGCCTGCCTGCACAGCAGATCACATTCCAAAATAATGGCCATTGTCTTTTCCCTTTAAAATAAACAGACCTACATTTTCACAGATTACCTATGAAAAAAGTGCCTCAATTGCAGAGAGTTTTACGTTCCATCGCTTGACATTATAGGTCAAGAAGTCAGTTTGTCAATTGTCAACTGTAAGCCCCAAAATCTTGTGCGATCATTAAAAATTGAGATATTACAGAAACGATAAGATTAAAAATATACCTAATTTTTTGAACTGAGTATTATATTTCAATTGTCTCCTGGCACGTCGTCACAATTTCAAAAGCGTATAATGTCTTATTACATTAATATGATCATTATTGCACTGACAGAGAGACAGTCGATCATCATCATCCGACCTAAATACATGCAAAATGGAAGTCGATGCACTTGCTATTATTGCAGAGCACTTGTCATTGTGCCAATTACTGCCTTGAATTTGCCAACTCCAAGCATCTGCAGATGCTCGTACAAACATTAAATTATTGCTGAGGCTCTTCACAGAGAGCAAGCACACTTACTCCTTAATCACTCAACTAACAACAAATCACATCATCTTCTCTCTTCACTGCTGTCAATAGTTTTGTAGATAGTTTTTGCTCTTAAATCAGTGATGCAATTATCAAGTGCAAAACCAAGCTCACAACACGGACTCGCAAATAAATCTTCTTGTGCTCGATGTACACATGTACTTATTATTCTCCAAGTGCAAAATGAAGTCATTATAAAATTCAATGTGATTTGTAAACATAAATGTAAGAAGGTAGGCTCGTAAGGAAGAGTGACTATTAAGAGTCACTGTTTATTATAGACAGTTGTATTTATATTTACAGTTGTTGATTCCCTTATCACGACCATCAGACAGAAAAAAGATAAAAATAGGTACTTAATTGAGTGAAGTGAGGGAAAGCAGTAAAATCTTGTAAATTAAGTGAATCATTGAGTAAGAGGCTATAAAAGATTCTCCTCGATCTCTGTCTTTGTGCAATTCACCAATCATTCATTTCTTTCGAATAAATATTCAAAATAGTAAATGCTCTTGACTTTTATATGAACATCTCTTATTAACTTATTAATTCTCTTAAATATTTTGTTTTGTTGGACTGTCAGAGTCACGTCAGTATTTAAATTTGAAATGTGAGTATTACCAGAGAGAAGTATGTATTAAAGAGAGACTAATGATGGTGATGCGATGCGATGGAATAGCAGAGACGAGAGAGAGAATATTTCTTTATTGTTATTCTCAAAACTTGCAAATGATATTTACCTTCGTGTAACGATGAGGGATAAATGTAGTATCTGCTGTGTCCTTACTTGTGTTCGTTTTGCATTATATGCTTGACTTATGTATTACACTAGTATATTCTGCAAAAATGCATTCAGTCTCAAATATCAAGTGTGTTCAATTGATGTCTTCAATATACGATAGTACATACACGTTTTTGGTGTGGGCACTTTATTACAGTTTCTCCATCATCCTTTCATTTAGACTGTAATTTGTAGATTTTTCACTGATTCTTTCTACTTATTCTTCGAAGAATGTAAATGAGAGCTCCACATGTCTACGCTTTATGCTTGTCGATATTATTATTCACATCTCCTCATCAATCCCTTTATAATTCCATCATTATTACGAGCTCTACTGCATCTTTATGTCAGCGAGTTGTCTCATTCACGTCATTACCGTCATCCTTTTGTAACGAGCCTCCTTTTGCAAAGATGCAATATCTATAGCCGTAATCAGTAACTAAGTGTATCATTATTATTTATTAGGTGTGGTAGCCTACACACTACACACAATCTAGATAACTAAATGGCATGTACATATGTAATGTAATAGACATTTTACCGCGCCCATCGTATCTTTATACTGTCCATAAAGCTTCATCATCACTTCTTCTTTTTCAATGAACTCGGTAACAATAAGGTTCGAAAAATTCGATTTCTTTTTGGAAAGTCGGCGTAATTTCTTAGAAATTATTATTACGCATCTAATGTGATATGAGATATGACAACAGCAGTTCTACATGCACACATACCTACTACATTATTACAAAAGCATTATATGGTTATTGTACCATTGTATTGTACTACTTTTGATTAGACACGTTGTAATACCATACTTACAACCAGTAAAGTACACGATACAACAGAGACGGGAATTTTAATATTTTACACATTTCTTTCTTATGATGGCAACGCATGCATTATTATTATGCATATGAGCAAAAAAAAGTATTTGAGAACAATAGTTCATTGAAAGGAGGATACGAATGTTATAGTTATGTTTTGTCTACTCATTAATTCGAAACTTTGAGGAGAGAAACTTGAGCGCAACTCTAAATAAAACAAAGAAACTTTTTTTTAAAATTAAGTCTTCAGTCGCATTAAGCTGTGCTAGACAAATACAAATTATTTTTCTAGCACCAAGTACACAGAAAGTTCAAAGCATGGTCACACTGCAGCAGTAGGTTATCACAGCATTATGACATGACACAATGTCGTTTGTTCATCCTTTTCAGTATAATTATGTCAGTCCACCGTTCACGTCACCTTCATCTGATTAGCATGCATGTAAAGTTATCTAGAAGTTCTTCCAACTCTTCCGTCGCGTTTGACAAAAATCTACGTACTATTTTATCTGTTGTAATAATCGGATAAAAAAGTATATCTTCTGAATGCAAATAAATATGATTCAGTAGTCTTTTAGTGTAGGATTGTTGTTGTGATTGTAAATCGTCATAAATCATCTCTGCTTATAATCTTCCCGTGTAATAATTCCAATGAGCTTTACATTTAAGCTTACATATTTACACATGTAGCTAGCAAAAAAGTAGAGTATGTATGTATATAGTAATACAGCCTTAGAGTAGAATTTATTAACAAGCACAGAGATACAGACAGACAGAGTCTTACAGTAAATTCGTTTGTCAGATTTCAAATTGTTAAGATAAGTGATGGAGGAGCTGGGATGCAAGGAGAGAACTAATCTGAGAGGCTTATCAGAAATCGTACGTGTGCAGCCAATACGTGTGTACTAAATGCTCATGGGGAAAATAATACAATAATGCAGCTAACTGTTCTGCGTAGTGTAAGTGGTTTCTGTGGTGGTGTACCTAGTTTACTTATTTGTACATACGCTCAGTCTTCTTTATCTATGTAGGTATGTTGTTCAGTAGTTATTTACGTTAGCGGATACGACCTGCTTAAGCCGATTTTTTGAAATACATTTACCAGCACACAAGAAGAAGAAGGAGGAGGTAGTAGTAGTAGTTTACATTGAAAGCATCCTTTATCCTCAAAGCACATGTCCTCAGATTTATCACTGCTACTCACTCGTACGTACTTGCACATTTTCCGAGTGCGGCAATTAATTTATTTATGTAGCGCTGCTTGCCTCTTGCCTTGCAGGCTCCTACTGGTAAAGGCTTAAAACACAATCAAATGTAAATCGGATGTCGTACATGTACTTTCCTACATAATAAGTACGTACACACACATTATGTGGCTCTCTTCTTTCTACAAGTAACACAAATAAACTTGCATTTTATTTATTTCTGTACATATATGTATTTATCTACTATTACTATATGTATGTACTCGCTGCTGTCGTTCTGATTGCGATTTACCTTACACTTGTTAAATACTTGGTTGTCTTCGAGCACTTTTATCTGTTCGTACAGCAATTGTACATGAAAGTGTCTGTTTACTAGCGACTAAAGAGGTGACTGCCAATACCAAGATTTGATTATTTGCACACTTTTCTGCAATGCTATTATTCTATGTGAGGTGAACTACCTATTACCTATTTGTATAGGTACATATGCGGTAGGCAGGAGCGTACCAAAAAGGCGGGGGGTACAATAATTTCGCAAATTTGTTTAGATACATGTTGCCCCCTATTAAAGTCCCTGATAAAGAGCATTATCGTTTGAATTCCAACAAGTTTTTCACGTAAATCTACCACCTACTTCCATTCATCTGGATATAATTGCTCTGCAGGCGATTCTCCACTACTAAATCGAATTTAACTGCTTAAACACTTTAAGGATAAACTTCATTGTACGATGATACGAAGAGAGTGAGAGATTCACTGACGATGTAATTAATATGTATGAATTTATATAAAAGTATATTGTGTGTGGAGTATAGAAGGTAATAGGACAGTGTGAGAAGGTTAGCAGGAATCTTCAAAGTAATACGTTAGAGAAGTTCACATTGCACTATTCTTCTGCACAGGCCAATAATTGAGCCAGTAATGTTATTATTATTACCTGTATCATCTGACTGTGGGTACATTCTTCACGTTATAAAGTCCATACGTTAGAAGAAGAGAGGTCACGGTTCGGTGAGAATTGACTTGTTTTTCTTCAGCACACCACGTATAGCCAAACATATATTTAAGCGCCTAATATCTATTTAAGTGTACATATTATTATAAGTACATACTTATAACTAGACAGGGAAAAAACCAAAATAGAAACATGTAGCAGGTTTATTTAACTCTGAAGCTTAGCCTTCCACCTCTGCCCTACATTCACTATCGCTGGCGGATCAATCGAATTAACTAACTATTTAACTAACACACTTCTTCAGTGTGTTACACAATATCTTCTTGCCTTATGGAAGGGAAACCACAGTGAAGATCATCTTTGGCAGCTGTGCACTCTATTTGGAGTTATTAATTATTTCTGTAAATGCATCCACACCTTAAACGATAAGAATTTCGAAACAGGGATTTGCTATACAGCACTTCTTGTAGGAGTATATGGTTAAACGAGTTAAATGCATAGGAAGCTACATACATAATAGAATAGAATAGGCTTCCTCTATAATAAAAGTTATTATCGTGTGGTTTTGTTAGCTGCCACCGTGTTACTACCTACCCCCGCACACTCACAATCAGAAGAAGATCATCTTGTAGTAGAGAAGAAGAAAACTACTAGTCCGGCACGACATCCCTTTATTAGTGGGTCTTCTCATATTATTATTTGGGCTCTATTATTCATTATGTTACTATTCTTAAAGCAGAATGTAGTAGAAATCCTGTTGGAAGAGGAGGAAAATGTGCAAAAAATCGTCTTTTGTTTCACGAAGGAGGCATGTAATGATATGTATCCGTATTTGGACCTCAAATGTATGTGTATGAAAAGTGCAAAACTGTATAATGTGTGTGCAGTATACGGTTTACAGGTTAGAAAGGATTTTTTCCTGTATCTGTCCGTGTGCAATAATGTTATGTGTTGCAGAATTGCAGTCACTTCTTTTATCTCTGTCCATTTCTATTTATGTGTGGCTAATCGGATTCTTTACTTCTGTGCACATTTGTTTTTTTTCAAGTAGCTTTGATTTGATTGTGGATTGTCTTACATGTTGCGCTCTACAGTTTCTCATAAAGGCCATTTATACATGCAGCCAAGCTCGAGTGCGCCGAGAGCCATGCCGAGTGAAGATGCGTGCACTTTTACATTATCTGTCTCTCGTTTCTGATGCATAATTAATTTATGGCCCTGTACGTACGTGCCACTGTTATACTGTGGCTCACATCATTTCGCAGAATCTCAAGAAGTAGCAGTTGCTGTTTGTTTTGTTAGGTTGATGGTGCAAACAGGACGTGATCCTTTGAGAGTTTTCGTTTTTTGCAATTTCAAAGATGGTCGTAAAATTTGCAAAGAAAGAATTGCGGCGGTGATCATGTAAAAGAGCCATAATATAGTGCCAATATTTGTTTATATGCGTAAAAACATTTTTCTAAACTAATTTCCTATAGTTATAAATTCTGTGCGCACACTTTTCTTGTTTTAATGCCTCCTCTCTATAATATCAGAGTCAGGAAAGCACGGAATATATTTTTATTACTGATGGAGTGTAATTGAATTTTTTCGTTAGAGATAATTTCATACATACATCTTCATTACGAGTATTGTCCTAAATCGTCTTGCTGGCTGGGAGGATACATCAATGGAATTTTAGAATGACTGTTTGTATGGGTTTAATGGAAGTTTCTCTTGTCATGTGCAATTTTTATGCTTGTACACTCAATTGCTAAAATTGTAAAATGCGTCAAGAATAAGAATGTTATCGGTAACCATACAAAATCACAAGAATAAATCGATAAGAAATAGATTTTGATGAATGGACAACGAGCTTTCGAGTTCATCCTCATACCTTTATAATTGTTTTTATTATCACATTTGTTAGGAAAAGAAAGTGAAATGTTTTTATGTATTGCAATGAACTAATTGTGTTTTATTTTACTTTTTGTTTATTTTCAGTATGGAGGCTTCCCTCAGTTAAGCAGAATATTTCCTCCTATTTCGTCCAGTAGTTCTACCAGTTCTTCCACAGATTCCGATATTCGGGTTTCAAAAAGGTTTCGGTTTCATAGGAAATGGTGTGCCTGTGTATTTATTGCGGTTCTTTTCGTGGGCATTGGGGCAGCAGCTGGAATTTACTTTGGATGTAAGTGATATTTTGAAAATACAATATTTATTTACGACTACGCACTACACAGTATTTTATAATCTCATATTTAATATATTATTGTCACTGTCTACCCATCTTATACAAGGATTTTTACCTCTTTTTGCGTCAAAAGCTGGTGACAAACTATTGCGAAATTATTCCTTGACATGTATTGCTTTTTTACTTTGTTACTGTATGTAAGGCAACGATATAACCTAATAAACCACTATAATGTTGGTTACAGCGATTACTGCAATGTGCTTATACATAATATGGTACTAGGCCATACGCATTTAAATTAATTTCTATTGTCGTGAACACGTGTGAGGTAGCATCATCGCATCAACGTTTGTGAAGAAATGGTTGACCAGTGTGTCCTTTCTACATTCAAAATTAGGATTTCTAGTATTATTTGTTGTACAAATAAAAACTAAATACTCAGACAAACACTTAAAGCTCTTTCGGCCCATTATTAGATAAAGTTGCACCAGAAAAAGAATGGACTTTGGCGAAATAAATATATTGAAATTGGATTGAAAACAAATTATCAGGGTCTGTCAAAATGCAAAGACAGACATTACAATAGTGTTATTATTAACGGTACATAAAGTGTAAGTGGGAGAAATAGAATAAGAATAAAATAGAAATAGAAATAGAGATTCATACATTGAACCGGTTTCTTTTATACAAAAGATGCATTTATGAATTGGTGGCCGGTCCAAAAAAATAAGAGATGGAAAAAAGATGAAACCGTTCAGATTACTTTCAGAATCATACGACGGATCTGCCATCATCATTTTACCATGCCGAGGCATTAAGTGTATTATACCTATTTTAGAAGCCGATTCTCTATTTGTATGTATATAAAATAGGTACATACTAAAAGGTGTATACTTTTTAGTATGCAATTATAATGATACGCTATAATAATACGCTTATAAATAGAGTACATCGATAATTTGGTTCTTACATGGTTCAATTAGCTTCCAATGGTTGGAAAGTGAAGTGTCAGGTACAAAAGAGAAGATCACAGGTTCTTATATATCGACAATTGAGACATTTCTTTACTTTTTTCAGGTCTAATGACAATAGTGTAGAGCGTATTTATTAGTACGTATATATAATACGTATATAAGGATCCCTAATCTTTAGCGTAAATACCGAATGCTACGTTTACAGATTGTGGCTCTTCTGTTACACTTGACGCTATTAGTGAACGAAGACGAAAATTTCTTGATGTTTTCCCACGTTTTAAACGAATACATCTTCAATAAGGGAATTTAGTACTCTGAGTGCGCTTCGATTTAACAAAATACAATGGTTCGCATCATGTTATGTTATCTTTTATCTTGTAATTTAAGAGATTCCATGAAAATTGCAAATTACAACCGTAGAAACACGAGAAAAACTGATAATATTGCGTGTGGGAGTAATAAGTAGAAAAATGAAGGTGCATGTACACAGGAAAAAAGTAGCTATAAATAGATTAGAAAAGCGTGATTAGTAGACGAAAGTTGTGCATTACGTCGGTGGGCTGTCAGATTCTTACTAAAAAACGCTAATATCTCCATTCATAAAATTTTCTCCCTTTCTACAAAAATGTATATGTCATAATATGGTGTAATATAAGAATTGGAAATTCGTATAAAAGGTAGTAGCCTAACAATTTGCTTCCATTTAATGTGCCACAATGGCAAATACACGTTTCCTGAAAGTAAAACCCAAAGAGTAAACAAAGACATGATGAGTTGCGTGCGGTGGTAGTGGTGACTGAAACTAAATGGTTCGATAATCTAAGATTTAATGCGATTTTTTGAGGGCTCCTTATTTTATTGTTGAAATGTGTTGTTATTTTTTCAGATCAGTTCCTGAGTCTCACACCAGCGATGGAGCAATTGTTTCGAGGTTAAATTTTTTTTTTAACATACTTCCAATTTACCTGAAATTCTAATCGCACTTCCGAAATTCAGAATTAATTTTATCTTTCTGAATCACCTTTAATATTTGCATTAGTACAATTATTCATTGAGTTTATCCAAACTGAAATTTAAAGTTATATCATTGATATGTATAGCCTTTGAAGCGCCATTTTTAAAATATATACCTAGGTAGCATTGAAAGGTATGCTCTCATTGTCAGTGTTAGGGTACGGGCGTTGGATGAGCCTTAAAGGTTTGCTTCATTACACATTGTCGACTTTATTCAGGATCGGTGCATTTCTGGTGCGGTTCCAGGATGTTCCCCGTAGCCTTTGAAATGTAACACGTGTAGAGAGGGAAGACTGGGTTAAGGAGGTTCCACGTTAACATGAGTAAGATATGGGAACCTTCACTAGATCCGCTCCCTTAACAATTTATTATTATTAAGATTTTAATTAAGTAATTTTGATTCTAAGTGAGAATACTTAATTTTTTCAAAGGGACGATAAGACCCCATAGAATTTTTTAATTGCATCACATTAATAAATCTGTATTTGTATAAATTGTGATTTCTTCGCTGTCCCTTTTCTAGAAGCAATCATTTTCTGTTTTATTTGATTAGGTAACTTATTTATTTAAAGAGGTAATATTCCACATCCGACATTTGAACGAATTCAATCAAACTATAATTTGTCAATGGCCCGAACAAATCTATAAAATTGACCTCGAAAATCAGGGTGTGCTACAAGATTTTGAGCCCCTTCTGTGGACAATGTCATATCCACTATTTCTTGATTCATTGTACGCCGTGCGGCAGGGGACTCCAACGCGTCATTGATAGCCTTCTGGGTCATGACAGCTCTAACCCCCGAACTATTCAAAAATGTAACCCACATATCTTGTGTCCATAATTCATTGAACATCTGACTATAAACTACCTCATGAATAATTTCTGGTCTCAAGAATTTCTTCACAGACTCGCTTTCCAGGTAATCTGATAGTGCTTCAGGCCTAAATACTTTTCGGATTATTTCCGTGTTCAAAATAAATGCAATATTTTCAGGTGTAATGAAATTTGCTATTATATCGCTATTCAAAACGGTCATCACATTTGCAGTAGTTATTGTTTGTTTTGCAGTGTCACTATCGAGTATTATTTTCATGGCTTCAGGGGTCATTAGGTTTTGGACAGGTTCGCTTTGAAATATTATTCGGTACGTTTCCTTTAAAACTGGATCGTTGTTTAGAGCTTTCTTTAGGGTTTGAGGGCTGAGCAAGTATTTCACAATAGGAGTTTGCATTCCTGTTTTGACTAGTTTGTTTAACAAGGCACCTTGGAATCGTCCCAGTCCGGAGCTAAATGACTCTGATGTTGTTCGCAAGTAATTCAAGAATCCATGCTTTCTTCGTACCGAAGGATCAATTACCGATTTTGAATCCTCTTCGAGAAACGAATCTGGGTCTTGGTTAGAGTCCCATGTTTCTGAACTGCTGGAGGTGACCAGCAATTTTTTCGGTGCCCCCCTTTTGGCCATTCTCTGTAACAAAAATTTAATGGTCAGATGATTATGTAACATATTTTGACAAATTTAACACATTAGATCACAAACCATTTCAATATGTTCAAGAAAATAAGGCATTAAAGCGGTAATATTAGATTTTGCCAATTTAAATTATAATGAAATCCCTTAGTATTTGCGACTGTTATACTTCCGTTTGAACAACCCCATCCAATACTTTTTCGTGTGCCATGTGTAATCATATATTATGTATTACCTTGTGCATCGATACTATACATATCAGGGTGTGCCGTGTGGGTTTTTGGGTTTGGGTTTTTCATGGGATTTTGACCAAAAACGCGACCCTGAAAAGTAAAAACTCGACCATTGGGTTGGTGATGGAAATTATTTGATTTTGAGTTTAGATCTTAATTAGATCATATTACATTTATTTTCCATGCAATCCAAGTCGGCTAAGCCTATTGTCCATCGGTATTCGCAAGCCTAAATATACCCTAAGCTTACACTGTCACATTGACATTGACAAAAACCCAAAAACGCACGAAAAACCCTGTGTCCCTGTTTTCCCTTCCCTATGTTATAATATGTTCTGTATTATCACAATAATATAATTCTGAACCATAAAAAGTATCAGATTAACTTGTAAGTTCATTAATCAAAGGTAACCTGGTAAATAAATTCTGAAGTTTTAATCATTATGTCTGACTGTAAACTTGATCATTACATAAATATGAGTCTTCCCAGGACTCAATGACTCAACTATCTATACTAACGAGCATTAATTAATGCTATTAATATAAATCAAATTCGACAGTACATCAACCTTTTAAAGGGAGTTGTTTGAATTATTCACTTGTATTACCCTGCCCCATTGTGGAGATGTTTCGTGACCACCACCCATAGTACGTAATAAAAATTCACCAATATGTAGTTAAAAGAGAATTTAGTGACCAAAAATATGTATGTACTACAAAACAGATGTCAAAGTTTGTTAAAATAAATGTGGAGTTACTTCGTCTCAAGTCAGATTCAATTTTCAATTTTCAGGATTTACTTTTGTTCACTGTAAAATAATTTTTCAAAGTTAAAAACTCAGTTCTAATAAATGAACTTATTTCACTAAGTTATACGTTTAAACACCTTTTTCAATAATTTTGCACAAACTAAATGAACTCAATGTTGCCTGTTGACTCGATAATTTTGATGTGTGCGATTGCCCTTGGGGATTACATGAAGTGAATAAATGGTAGATTTACATGAACAAATTCTGTATAACGTCACTGCACAGTGATCACTGGTTATGAAGGTCAGGAGTCTGATATACCGGTTTTTGGTATCTGCAAAAATAATTAATTGCAATGCATGGTTCGTCACACTATAACAACAATGCAAGTATCAATGATAAAGTACCTTGATTTTGTACTGCTGCTTATTTCAATGTGTTGTGCAAATGCGACCCCTTTTATTACAGAAAGACGCTATTTTGTGTACCTATAATTTTAAAGGTAAACCCATACATATTTCAGAGCACAGGTTGCCTATTATTCAGAAAAGGATGCCTTTACTACGGCTGGGACGAACCAAGTATTCGCGTGTTTGGCGAATAACGAGTATTCACTCAGTCGATATCCGCGAACACTGCGCATGTGTGGTGCCTATCGTGAGGTAAAAATGCGCTAAATACGAACCAACCGTCATTGGTAAACAAGTCCGCTTACGAGTATTGATAGCTAAAAATGCGTTCATTTGTCGTAGTGACTTATTCATGGTGTATAGACATTCGACAAATAAATCGAGCAAAAACCAAAGTGTTGAAGCATCGAAGCGGTGGCAGGTAATAAAAAATAATGTTTTAATTATGGTTTGCTATTAATTCATTGCGACTCCATTGCTACAGCGAAAAGACAACCCTTTTCACTGGTGAAAAAAGAATATCCTTGTCTATCCGTACTTGAATTTTGTTGCAAAAAGAGGTCTGCCCCGGCAGCTAGTGAAAGGTTATTTTAAGAAACAGGGACTATGTTTGAAGACAAAAGAAGATCTTTACTTCCTCGTCCTCTAAATAGAAATCTAAAATTCTAAAATTATAAGTATTAGCGTAGCACATACTTAACGAATAGAAGTACTCACTATTTTTACCTTTGTATTCTCTTTCCATTATTGACTCACTGATAACTGTTCAATTCAGTTATAATACCGACATATATGACGTGTTAAATGATTCTGAATAAAGTAATAAATGATAACTAATTGAATTTGAAATAATAGACAAAGCATACCGCTTACTATACTTCACATCAGCTTTCGAAAGACACCCAATTTACACGATATTCGCCTATTCGTCTTTTTGTTTTGGCGAATAACGAATATCCGCGAAAGCCTGCGAACATTCGTCCCACTCCTAGCCTTTACCATCACAATGCTTGTACATTTTAGCAGTACTTGCAGCCGGAATTAAAGCATATTTTTAGAATATTTGTGAAGTGGTTTTCTGTCAATGTAGGAAATGCTATCTACCAATTAAATCATTGAAATGAAAATTAAATATGTGTAATTTATGCATTTATTCATATTTCGTAACGGGCAAACCCAGCCGAAATTTGGAATAATCTATTCAATTATTATAATGTTATATGATTCTCGGACAATTCAACCCCAGCCACAACTCAACACGCGACAACTCATCCCCAAAATTTTATGTATGTAATCTAGTCATTTTCCAAAGGAGGGATTGTCATCGTGGTGAAGGTCGTGATACAGAACTTCCTTCCCTTCTTCCTTTTTTACGTTGGCATATATATCACCTCATTCTCCTCCAATTTAGAATTTGTGAAGGATATATTCTCGTTCTCGCAGTTCCGTCAATGTACAATAGTAAAAAGGAAGAAGGGAAGAGTCAGGGGTGTATCACAGCCGTCTATTCATAACATGTATTATACGACTGACTGGGTTGTTTACACATTAGCACATATAATAAATATTGGAGATGAGCTGTCGCTTGGATTGGCCTTATGGTGCAACCATATTATATATATTTTCAAGCAAACATTTAAATGTAACGCTTGCCTAAGCAGTCTAAAAAGTTTGAAAACACAAATTTATTATTATTAAATGATTGCTTCTTTTTCATCCCTGTATTGAATTTTTTAAAAACCCAATTTTTTTCTTCGCACATTTTTGACTAATTATTTTAGTTCTGCAAAAACATTTTTTGTTAAACAATTGAGCATACGACCAACCCTTAAAAGCAAATTTCTGGATCATCTGTGCATTCATCATATTTTAAATTGATTCAAAAATAACTTTAATCACGGGGCGTTAGTTGGTAGAAACACACAGATTGCATATGACTACGAATGTTTCAAATACATTAAATTATTCATTTGGTGAAAATTTGACCAACAGTTTAACATTGTTACACCGGGAAGGAAAAAGGTGTGAGCCTGGCAGCAATTCCAGTACAAATATTGTTTTTATTATAGTTAAAATGTTGAAAAGAATATAAATTATGAATATTGTAAGCAAGTGCGAATTAAGCAGGACTATTTTATAATATTCCGCGATTGTATTTTATATTTCCGAACGTTGGAAAATGTCGGCTGCCATTTTGGAACCAAGAGTATACATAAGAGTATTAATTAATACGTTAATGTTGGCATTCTTAAATATAGTGTGTTCCCTAACGGATATTGGGTTTGGTTTGGCTGTTACTTCCTATGAACGTAAGTTACTTCCTATGAACGTATGACCTTCTTTGAATATTTTCACGTTCTCTAGAAATTACTGTCGAAAAATTGAAGGATCGCTTTCAGAAATTAATTTTAGTGTGACCCTAAAGTAAACCCCGTTCGAGTGCCCCTGAATAAAATTTTATGGTGGGAGTTAACAGATTTAAATATCAATCTATGCCCCATCTAAATAATCATTCGGAGCAGGCGCGTATCAATGTTAGTTTACTTAGTTACACCCAGTACATTGTTCCCTATCTTCCCAATGTTAATTTTTCTGATAGGGGGGGCCAGCCCGGGCCCGACGCGTCAATAGGCTGGATATGCCCCTGAATCGGAGGCAATTAAATAAATTTCGCTATTATCATAATTTTCCTAATACCAAAAGAGTAACCAGGATTTTGGGCATGGGTACAAGAATTTAGGTGAGCACATTTACATAATGATCTAAGTCTAGGAGTAGGGAAGGATTGTTACAAGGTTTAAAAAAATCGAATGTGGAAGCGAAATATTAGAAAAATTTACTTCCGAAAATTGTAGTTTAGGAAAATCAGGAATGCGACCGCATTTCCGTTAAGACTTCAGTGCAGAATATCATCAGCAGAATAGGCGCTTTTTGAAAAATTTAACAAGTTAAAGCTGAAATTGAAATGTAGAATAAATTGGAGGTCGAAATAAAAGGCGTTGTGCTCCGCATGCAATTTAATAACAGCATTTAACTGATTTAACGTGGAAGGTTAAACCGACATTCGTTTTGGGCATACTTTTGCACCATGGTCCTCTCCGGTCCACGGCACTGGCTGCACCCCTTGAGCCAATAGGGTACCCCATTTGCTGGTTTGGTTGGCAAGGGTGAATCTATGTTAGGGTTTTACTTGTTCAAACCCCCCTCCTCGAAATTTAGCTAAGCACAAGATATAATTCGATTTTTGCAAAAAACGCCTACAAAATTCTCCTGTGGCGCTTTTTTTGTAAGTTGTGGAACAAAATTCACATACTTTCCTTCCAAAATGTGATTTATGTACTCATTTTCGATGAATTATACCAAAATTTTATGTTAAATTTCTCATCTCAAAGCTTTGAGAATTTGAATGACATAACATTTGTTGGACTTAGCGCACACTAAAAATTTCAGTTTCTTTGGT
>JABASC010000287.1:0-47766 GCA_019776185.1 Plutomurus gul
GTTAATTCCGATCACGTTGAGAGTCAAACTACTGGGATAACCAACTACTAACAACAAGAGATGCGTTGTGGGTGTAGCATGCATTCTCAGAATCGTCTGGTTAGCTTGTTCACTAAGGCTTATATGCACGAACCTCATAAAATCGAGTTTAAATTATAGGTTTTGCTTTCTCGACTCGTAATTTCAGTGTAACAAGGAACCCCCATAAGCCGTGCGAAACGTAATTAATTATATATGTATGTATCTAGGAAGATCGTACCTACTCACTATATTTTATCTCTCAGTTTCACTCTATACTAATACAGAATATCCTAGACACAATTATTGAATTAACAAAAATCCCGATGCAGGAATAGCTGCTTATGTAATTCCATTCTGTCTATGATATATTCTCTCGATTTGTTGTAGTATACTATTTTTATTTCGTTAGGTACTTCCGACAGGTAGGTATACATATCCCAAGTAGATTCTCGCACCCTGGATAGACGCTAAATTCTATACCATCTACAAAATATAATATTAGATTAAATAGTACGCAATTTTATAGATTGGAAAGCTTTTTTCATTCCCAATGGAAAGAATTGCAACTTTGGCGAGAAGTATGTTACTTAATAATTAAGTGACAGAGAAAATACGAGAAATAATGCAGCATTGAATAAATTCCACTCCAATTTGCTGCATAATCACATTACAGATTTGGATCCAGTCAGCACAAAGTATTACGTGTATGTAAAAATCACTATACGTGCCTCTAGCCCAAGGAAATGTAAGACTAGAACCCGTAAAAATCACAACAGCAGACAAAAACTGAGGAATGAATGCGGCATAAAACTTTCCCAGTCTGGTGTGAATACCATGTAGGGATGGATATCAAATGAAATGATTCACTTACAATAATATTTCACGAAAATAATAACAAAAAAATGTTCTTTTCCACCATTGAAGATGATGCTAGGGCAGACCAATAGAATTTCGGATAATGTATTATTTGGAATTCAGCTTCCACAATTACTTCATAACAAATTAAAATGTTATATTTAATATACAATATTGCAAAAATTCAGTAATAGTGTAATTTTTGCCATAACAGATTGACAGAATGGAAAATAATTTGGTGTCGCTTTTCTTTTCTCTTCACGGGTTACTCATGAAGCGACATGTATTCCACCCGTCATAGGCACAAATGGCTTGAGCCCACCCCCAGGAGTCAGCGCGTACACCCGACATTATTGAAATTTAAAAATTATATATTGATTTTAGTTGCCTTTAGTTAATAATGTTCGGTCTTCAGCCATTATTTTAAGGTTAAACGAAATTAAATACTATTTTGGTTGCTGACAGCCAAAACATTTTCGGCAGACGGCCGAATTTAGAGGTAATTGAATACTATTTTAGGCTGTCTTCGTCAAAAACGTTTCGGTCTTTGGCTGAATTAAGAAGTGCTGAGCCATAAAATACTTTTGGCAGGTTTTTTTGACGGTTGAAGCGGCAGTACTGCATATAACTTAATATTAAGGTTAGACCCCCAGAGACGCCCCTGAGCAGACTGCACAGGTACACTAAATTAATAATATATTTAATTATCAAGCGCAATTTAATTTGCTTGTGTGGAGAGGTGAGCAAAATAAAATAAAACGATTTGCTTTTGGAAACAAATTTTATAATTTTACCTTTACTATTTGATATAATTAAATATCGATGAGAAGAGACGACACAATGCATCTACTGTGTCCATCAAAAGAAAGGAGAATTTCTGAATATCTGCAAAGACCCAACGGCACAAAGTGGAAGAAAATGTATTCATCGTTTATAATTTGCTTGCCGACTGATTGCGGTCACTCAAGCATTTCCATGAGTAAGCTGCTTCGAGGAATGTGTAAACGCAAATACTTGAATGCACATGAATTGTTGTTTGTTGTTTTTATTCGTTGGATTATAATTTTAGAGCTGCTGCACTTCTTCCTTACAATGATTAATGTTCAGAGATGCACTCGATATTATTATTAAGAATGAATACGGAAAACAAGAAGATACACTGACAAATAGGCTAACAATAAATAATTGTGCTTATGCCTAGCGTTCCACCATTTCAGTTTACTTACAATATTAATATTGAGCCTACCTTAAGGTATGAACAGTAATGAGGGAGGAAAGGAACAATAAAGAATAATTATCGTTAGATTATGTCAGTATGCATCATTGAACATAAATACCTTAAGGTGTACTCAGTACTGAGGGAGGTTATCAATAAGCACAAACAGACAAGACAACCTGATATCTGAACTACAACTATTTTATCAAATTAATTCTTTGAAGGTGCACAACTTACAAGCAATGCTTTTGTGAAAAATTCTGCAACACAAAAACATGATCGATAGGTACTACACACACACACACAAATTGCTCTGAAGGAGAATCATTCGCTAATAAAGACATCATGGCAACTACCACCTTAACAGATGTCATTTTTCCTTATTGAACTTCTGTGTACTACTTAGTTGTCGTTCTCTTCATATTCCATCTGTACCGATACGAACCTAAATAAAAAAGCATTCACAGTCTTTTTTCCACTGATACTAAATTACAAGTAGCTCTGAGATGGTTCAAAATATTTTTCAACCCTACATGCAGTCGTAAATGTAAGGTAGGTCGTAAATAATTGCGAGCAGCCTGTTGTTCTATTTAAAATTAGGCTATTATTACGTTTTTTTAAAGGCTAATGATGTATCAATTTGTGATCAGGCTGAAATGGTAAAAATCTAGCTAGGAGGCTAAAGGGAAATATCGTTTGCCTGAAATACTATTATGTAGCTAAATTAGAATTTGATGTAAAATTGTAATTATTACTCATGACGTGCTCACTCACTCACTCAGTTCTGGTTGCATCATCATTCGATCCTCTGCACTTAAGTGGGATAACAATAAACCGCTTTGTGTTCCAGAGCCATAAGCATTCTCAAGGCTACGCAATTCATCGTTAGATTCCAATAAGATCATCAGAGAGTGCAGGCAATTCATTTGCTACTCTACCATTAAGACATTTATGGCTGTACATACACAACCGTTGTTGATGGCTGTTTGTTAGAAACAGAGAGATGAACTGTGCGAATAAAATGGAACGGACAAGACAGGAAATTATGAAGATGTAATTATACGTTACATAGTGATGGCCAATTATTTTATTACGTAATATTACCATAGGTAGGAGTTGTTATGTTAAACTACGGCTTTGTTACTCTCTTGCTAACCCATCTACTAACATTATCTTTATCTTCTGGCTGCGTATGGAAAGCGTTCAATCGTAAGTACGAGCATCTCTCTCTCTCTCTCATCAGTGTATACCTATAGAGAATGACGAGCGACTTTTTATTGTGAATCAAACTGATTGTGAGCGAGCAATGTAAATTCCTCAGGTTGAACTTTCAGAGAGAAACTATAAACGTCGAAAGTTAATAACAATAAATCTATGGAATAGGTGAAAGGATCGAGAAAAATCAGCGTATGTAGTTAAGTAGATGCGTTTATTGCAGGAGGCTATAGGCACGTTGTGCATTTGTATCTCTGGTCAATTTTGGAATAAATCCAAAACTGGGTCGTTACATGATGCTAAGTATAGATAATCACAGCGATAGATCCAGACACACAGACAGAGACACCTTATCCGACGGAATGAGAATTTATTTCTATTTGAAAGGTAAGATACAAGAAAGAGCTCTCAAGCAATCTGCCCTCCAAGCAAGCAGATGATGTGTCCATGTGAGAAAAGAAGTGCAAATAAGTTATCGTAATGCGGTTTACATGTACCTAGATCTATAAAGTTACACAGAGCACTATAATGTAATTTAATACATAATAAAGGATGTGTGCCGCAGTGGTGCTCATTAACATCATCTAACGCATGGGACCCTACGATCAGTGAACATCCATTACTCGCCACAGCAGCCTCTTCCATTGCCCAGTCGCCCCTGTGAAACATTGTATAGTACGAAGGTAAACCCACACGAACAACCGACGCTCAGTCAGTCAGTCAGTCTGTGCACATTTATTAATGTGTGCTAACCGGCAACCAGAGGAATGACTCCATGTATCCAGTTTGCCTTTTTGCACAGCATCAATTGTTGTGTGTACCTAATATGATGCAAAATGTGAACTGTTCCCATGTATTTGGGATGGGAGATTGGAGAGAAAGAACGACGGAGAAGAACAAATGTAATAATTGCAGACAAGTGGAGAGCTGTGCAGGGGAGCGGGGGAAAAAATTGCAAAAATTCCTGTCCGCCAATCGTGTCGGAAGCAACCAAACGTCCTTGGCTTAATTAGAAAGTGTTCCGTACGTTGTAGTCTTAGTTAATGGGTCGAGAACGGAACGCAAGTCTCACTCGCTCACTCAGTCAGCCTACTTATAAGACTTTTTCGATTTTTTTACCTTTCTGTGCAGAGAGTTTCTGCACGACAGCTTTACAACTCTACAGATACTTCGACACCATCACACTCTGGCCTGACTACCCAATACTGGATACTACAATGTATAGAGTCAGCTATCTTTCATGTTAACCAGTGAGTTGATGAATGTTTGTGTGTGTGTGTGCTACGCATCACAATGCTAATTGTCTGTCATAGATACAGGGCTGAAAGAAGTTGGAGTTTTGCTGTGCTAGAGAATTCTAGCAATCTGGAAACTTTTTATCGTGAAAAAACACGTTGATGTTGAGCGAACTCTTGTTTCATTAAGTCTCCTCTCTGGAAAAGTTAAAAGCAGGCAGAAATAGAGATTCAACGATGACAAAATGAATGAAATTGGAATTGGAGCAATAAAGCACTTGAGGAAGCTAAAGAATAAAATAATGTTTCGAAAAATCTATCTTTTTCTAAAACTTGATTTTGAATTTGAGGGGTCAGTTCTAAGTTTCGAATGACCCTCCACATTAAATGTGCAAACCGGTTAATTAAATTATTATCTGTTTGAGGGGAAGAAGGAAATGTTTGGTACGAGCGCTTCATACTTATTACCAATTGTGTTCCATGTCCGTTTGCAATAATATGCTGTCATGTTCAGTACTCCTAGAGTGTTACTTTGTTAAACATATTTATTGTCATGTCTAATATCATGCTACCAAGCTACATACCTTTTTATTACTGCTTTTTTATGTACCCGTTTCAATTATATTTTTTGCCTACATTTAATATTTATCCTCGTGTTAATTTCTTTAACAAGAGATTTGAAGTACTTGTTAAAAATGCTACACATGAAATATATACCTCCGAAACGTTTTCTACCATTTGCGTTTTCAATCTTTTTAGCTTACGTTAAAGTTGCCTTTTTACTAATTTTACCTTACCATTACTCAATTACAGAGCGAAATGCTAAAAAAATATAACTCGTCATTTTTATTCCGCATGTCTCTAATGGTATCTTGAGAACATTCGCAAAACCCCATAAATACATTTAAAAAATTAACTAAAATTTTAAAATTTATTAAAATCAGTTTCAATAGTGATACACAATGAAATTTTAAGATCAAAATTCAATTTCAAGCGGATAAAACTAGTTGGAAATCTAGGAACTACATTTTCACAATAACAAAAATGTCTTTTGATATTTAAATTTGTTGTAAAAGGAAATCTAATTTAACTTTTTTAAATGTAATGATAGAACTATTCTTTTCGTTACATAATCCTGGTGTAAAATATCCAAGAGCAGTACGCTATTTATTCAGGCATTGTGAACTAATCTAGTGGCCGTGAGTGTATCGTAATGGAACGCTACGGGTTATTGCAAACTTTAATTCTCTTTTTATAGGCAGTGATGCAGAAAAACCGGAATCTTATCACTTCCACTCTACTGATCTTCAGCGCTAAAGTATTCCGAACAATTGTTCACGACAGCAGTAGGACAGTCCGCTTTCAAGGGTTGTGCACTGAATTTAAAATGATCTTGACTTCTGTAACAAGACTGAATATTTTTCTCATGATGAGCCAAATTGCATTCTTGTTCTTAAGAACATCATTAGGCTCATTTTATGTGATTTTTCTGTACATATCATTCTCTCATATACATGTGCTAATCACAATTACTGCAGTAAAGTATGAAATACTGAGATTTCGTCGGAAACTTGTGTCTGGACATAAAAATTAATTGTGAGTTAACTCGATCCACTGATGCCATCAAAAGTCTATCATACACTTCTCAAGGCCCACGCCACAACATTTGAAATGCACACTTAAGCGTAGCAGACGAAACTTTTGTGCACAATTAATTATGCATTCGATCAGAATACCAGCAGTTTTTTAAACTTGTCCATTTTTTGCTACATCTCCACTCTTACGTTCACTTGAGCATTTCTGGCATTCGTATTTATTACAGATTTATTAGTCGTAGTCAGGCCTGGGTGAGTGCGCTCCTGCTGTCATCGTTCTACTAACTAATTGTAAGTATTACTTTGAGAAACTCCCTAATCACATTGTCATCAATTCTCCAGATAACATATCAAAGTCAAACAAGATATTGGCAGATAAATATATTTGTTTCTGTGTAGAGTGTACACGTTTGATCGCATACTAATTTAAACATTGAATCGACAAGAAAAGCTAATTTTTGCATCCATTGTATTATATAAGTGAGAAAAATCGCCACGTCAAATGAATCATTTGTAGAGCTTGTGTTGCACCCAGAAAAATTTCTGCCCAACTTTTACTATAAAGAGATCACACTTTTATGTGTTCGCTCTACATATCTCTTTTTTAAATCTCAGACTTTAGTGTCTCGTATTACAATACCTATTAACATTCACATGGTGGTTTTGCTTGTTACCAATATACGTAATAAATATCTGATCGAATCTGATATATATTCAATAGTGAACTTTTATTCCTATAAAATATTTCAGCCTTCACTTTTTCTTAAAACAATTTGTACTTTCAGCTTGATCGATGGATAACTACATTCTAAAAGGATATAAGACTTTCAGAATTTTCCAGATCTCAGGTAACACTTTCCACAATTTATCTTTTTAAAAGTTCTTTCAACGAAGCCATTGTAACTTTTTAGATCTCACTTATACAAGTCATAATTTATTCTCTCAGTAGAATCCTTAGAATCACGTACTCCAATGCTGTATTGGTATGGTTGTCAAAGGACCGCCCTTGAATCGAAGTGGATTCGGAAGAAAAATACAGACATAGATATTGAGAGCTTCCCACACTACCTGCACCTAATTAACAAACAACTTGGTCGTATATTTATGAGAGATCAGAGTTTTATGCTCCGTTGTCTTTGTTTCTCCACTTACAACAACACACTCCCCTCTTTACCATTATACAGTGTGCCAAGCAAATGAGTCTGCTTTTTTCCTCACATTGAGCAATAGCAGTGCAACGAAATAAATAAAATAGAATAAAACAAATAAATAAATCCACACGTGAGAACAGTGAGCATTTCATGCTCATAAATCTATCGAGCTGTGTAACACAACGTACATGTGCAGAGTGGTGCACATGAGCAAAGTACAAGAAGCCGATCTCCTGGCTAAATACCTGGTCTTCTATCTGTACATTATCTGTGTATCCAGCCAATCCTCTCTCTCTCTCTCTCGCTGCCTGCTACACAACGATTTACACTGTTCCTCTGATACCAGTTAGTCAAACCGGCAACTTTAATGGCCTTATCAGATAGCACGAAGATTCACCCATTGTTATCCCATATTCGAAATGCCCAGATAATCGATCCAGATTTATTTCTTGTACGCTTACTCTTAATTCGCAGTGTAAAGTCCACTCTCTGGAGACTTGGGTTTCCCATCTAAATCGCAAACAGAGAGAGAGAGAGAGTAGACAAATAGAAGACAGGAAAACAACAGAGCATCCATTCTCCTGTTTTTAGCTTTCCAATAGAATCTCATTTACTTTGTTCTTTCGAACACGCACTGCATTACGGTGCAGAGTTTGTGAAAAAAATTCATATAAACTTTTTCTCCTCGAATGAACGTGATGTTTTAGATAAGACGTGGCATGCTGTCTCCTGTTACTGTTGTGGTGCTGCTGCTGCTGTGGGTAAATATTATACGTAGTGCCAAACACTTTGTGTCTACTATACAGACGGATCGTATTTTCCATATTGATTGAGCGGAGCTTGGTGTGAGATTGACAGGTACTCCCCTCCTAAATGGTTAGTGTGTCGATGATAGACAAAAAGGGAAGAGCTTCTCAATTTGTTAGATCTACTAATTACATTTCTCACAATGGACGAGTGATTTGAGCGGAGCGAAGACATTGACTTGAATGTATACAGTCATTGAAGTGGATTGCGCGGACGCGTTCTCCTCTTCTACTCCTGTAGTCACATTACAATCAAATCGAATCAAACGAATGAATGAATGAAATGGGAAGAAATTCAATGTATTTAAAAACACATTGAAAGGAAATGGAAAGAAAATTGGAGGACTTGTTTCTGTTGTCATGTCTGTGTCGTTGTAATTTGTAGCGTGTGTGTACTGAAGCTAATGTTGTGTTGTATGTACACAGAACAAGCACGAACTGTATAATAATGAAGGTAGTTAGAGAGCAGTTAACAGGGACTCACTCTCACAGCACACAGCACACCAGAACAGCCAAGTGACGTAAAATGAAGCCACGCAAATTCTACAGTCCATGTATAGGAAAGTACGACAAGTGTTATCATTCGTTTAATCGTTCTCACTGTGTACTAATGTGGCGTCGCGGCACGAATAGTTAGTTCGCTAAAAGAGATATCTCTGTAAAACATCTATGAATCCAAAGGCAATTGGCAAAAGAGCAATAGTAAAAATAAAATAAGAAAAGGTCCATTTAGAGAAATGCTGTGGGCCATCTCGGGTCGACTCACGTGCACCAACCA
The DNA here is from genome assembly GCA_019776185.1 of Plutomurus gul. Lineage (NCBI taxonomy): Eukaryota > Metazoa > Arthropoda > Collembola > Entomobryomorpha > Tomoceridae > Plutomurus > Plutomurus gul. Next base: position 8,873 of record JABASC010000287.1, read on the forward strand.
ACCTCTGTCCCTATTATACATTCTCAATAGAGAATTCATGTCTGTTGATTATACTCAATCACTACAAATTAAATGTGTGGGTTTCATGCCAGTGCACCTTTCATGTACCGGTTCCTTCCTATCACATTTCTTGCAGGCCACTGTGATTTTGATATACATTTAGATCGATAGAGACACAGAGATACGTACATCCTCCTCCTTCGTCGTGCTCCCAAAGTACAAACTGTAAACACGTTTCCAACGCTCTCATGACACGAGCACAACTCCACAACAACATTCAAATGACATACGTGCTACGGTCCTATATAAAAACTAAATCTTCTTACTGATCTCGTTGTAAAGACTGATTCAAATAAATCTTTAAGTGCATGTAATCACTTTAAAAGGGTAGGGTGCACGCTTATGAATAAAAATGTGTGCCATGCGACGACGAGAAAGAAGACCTCCAATTAGTATGCGTAATGCGAGGTACTTCTGCTGGAAAATGTGTAATAGCATTGACTATTACGTCTAAAGATGTGTTTTTCCTTAATGTTGAAATCTTATTTATAGACTGGCCAACCTTGAGGACTAGAATTGTGGGAGGGCACATATACTCATAAAGTATATTGCATCGCTTTATTGTGCACATATTTTTGCAGTTTGAATTTCTTTGTTTACATGACCATTAAATACCTACAGCACATCTCTCTGATAAATCTTTTCATTAAATTAAAGCAAAGAAGCATAGGTTTGTTTATGCTGACATTATTTTGCACGAAAAAAGTATACAAGGGGACATTTCAAGAACGAGCGTGGAAGGGAGCTAGCTACCTATACCTACACATACACTTTTATACACTTTTATTAAATAAATGCATAAAAAATTACAGATGCTTATTTAGTTGAGATGATATGGCAAGAAAACAGATTCGTATGGTAAATAACGTTTGGCCAATCTATTTCATCTTTGTATTGTTTTCCTGAGAGAGGACCTTTTGTAGATATCTGGGAGCATTTCTCACAATCAGTGCTCCGCAAGATAGGCAGTTAAGGTTGTTATCAATAAATATGCGAAATGTTGTACTCATGCACAGCATGACGACATATCACGTACATGTGTGCAAAGCTATTATATAGATTAGTTAGGCACTGGTACGTAATGGCTAGACGAATCACAAAAGTACCGAGTGAAAGTTATAGATGTAAGTTCATTATGTTTTATGTGGTGTGACACATTTATAGAGTAGGTACGAACTGTACAGAGTACAGAGGCTACATGGCATTAAGGGGAAGTCAGCAGCAGCAGCCACCTCTATTGTACATTCCGCAGCCGTAATAATATAAATAAATGCAGTGTGCTGCTATCCCATTGTATTGGAGTTGGTCATTGGCATCGATTATTTAAATCTGTAGAGAGGATTTGTCTTTATATTTTGACATCTTAATCATTGATAGAGACATTCACAGTTCCATTCATTCATAAGCATGGAACAAAGTTGATGATTTCGTCTCGTCCACCACTTTCACTTGAACAAATGAATGCTTGCATGCATACAGAGAGCTATCAATAGGCGGTCATTCAACATTTGACTTTTAGTTGTGCAGACATCATTACTACACAGTTACGACTCATTCCTCCTCTGGTCTGCTAAAAACTCACAGAGCACAGTCACAATGCAATGGGCTCAAACAAAACAGCGCCACCGTACAATGACACGGACGAAAACAGTTTTTCCGCGCACACCATAACTAACGTTAGTAAATTATTAGTTCTGAGAATCTCACGTGTGTTTAGGCTATGCAATCTATTGGAATAGTTGGCTAATGGCGACCGCTGCTATTTCCTGGCAGGCGGACTCCACCATCAGTCCCACAAGATGCATTACAGATAAACGGACAGTTTGTACTTACTTGTCTCTCTTTGTGGCCCTTCTCTGTCTGATTTTATTTTAGATTGCTATCCACTGCGAGCTGGTGAGTCATTGGTGTGCACAGTGTAAGATCTGTTTGCATATAAACTGGTGTGTGTCTGCAGAATCCACAATATGGTTCTACTGTGAGAGGATATCGGTGCCTGCTTAGTTATAATTGGTTTATCTTCACCACCGACAGCAAACAGAGCAAAGAGAGCACAGAGACAGACATAGATTCTGTTCTGTGGCGGATATTGTCTGCTCTGACATTTTTGACCATGGCCAAAATGTGTGGTGGACGGATTGTGGGCATAAGAAATGCATGTAGACAGTGACAATAGATAAAAGTATGTTGATGGCAGCACAAACGTATGATAAATAATATCTGTATGAGACTTCTGTTGGTTAGTCATTAAGTGATAAGTCATAAATTATTTTGCATTTGTTCAGTCAATCCAATTCAAGTCAATGCAAAGAAATGAACTGTTGAGATGGACAGCTACCTATTCAACGATCTGGGACTCGAGAATTCATTCGTAGCTACGATGTGCACAGATTCTCATACTCACAGTCACAAGTTGAACCCGACGAAAGACGAAATTAGTTGACAGGCAACAAGTTGGACATTTCTATTTATCTTTAGCCTCGACAGTCACATCACAATCACAAAGTATTCACAGAGACTTTAAACACTAGACATGCATGAGCTCTGCTACTACCATTCTCAATATTGCAAAGACACGGTGCCTACAACAAATCTACCATGTGGCATAATTTAGACGGCAGTAGTAACTAAGTTCCTTGCTGACAGACTTTATTACTATAAAGTAATGTTGCCGATGATTTCGGGTTGTTTTTTTTACGACGCTCTGTCTATGCACAATGCATATTGGGCCATAGTATGTACCGTGTGTAAAGAGAGGCTCGCTCTCGCTACCTACTTACTTATCGTCAGCGTAACAAGCTTGGAATATTTATTTCTTGTTCGAGTGAAATGGTTCAATATTTTCTTGAGGGCTTATAAATTTCATTCGACTCACTTCAAATCACAGCAAGATCTACTTTGATAATAATAGAGGTGTGTAGAGCGCTGCGAGAGAAGAGAGTGATATTAAAATCGTTTGACGAACATTTTCTAATTACAAGAAAAGTGTTATTTCACACACACATAGCATCAGACACGCACAAGTCGTAGTCCTAGTTGTGTTTTATGGCTGGTGGGGGAAATACTGGTGGTGGTGGTGGTGTTATGTGAACGATTGAAGCAATTTAAATGTAGCATCAGAGGAGCAACTACTTACAAGTAGCGCCACTGATAATCATTAACGTGTAGGAGATAGAAATACGAGAAAGATGATGTGTACGCCATCGAGAAGAAAGAATAATTTAATCAAGGGTGCTCCCTGCGTTGAAGTGGTAATTAATTTCCAGCGAAATCAATTCTCGTAACAAGACCCATCCCCAATAGCGACAATTTCAGCTTTTCTCTTGTTGCTCAACGAACCTATACTCACTCACTCACACAGCATAGTGAGCATAGTGATAATATTATTGTGCAACACTGAGTGAGCACAACAGAAATCCAAGACGAACAAGTCTCAAGTTTTTGCATGTAAATTTTCGGACTGTGCAATCAAATCAATTTAACCCACTGCTACACCAAGAACATCTTTAGTGCTGTGGTATGATGCTGAATAGAAATAGTTTACTCCAGTTACGCATATGAATGCAGATGCCGGTATGCGAACAACTATACGCAATAGTAGAATAAATGTGCCACTCCATTATCTGTATGAATAGGCAGATATAAGGGAGAACAGTGAAAGGTTTTGCCGGCCATAGTTGCACAGACAATAATAACCTGTGTGAATGATTGGATAACTTGGGTGGATTTATGATGAGCTTGTTCGGTGTGTCATTGGCACAGCAGGTGGACTCCTGCCGAACCAAATCAAGAAATTTTTAAACTTCTCTTTCAGACTCTCGCATCTTCAACTTTTCCTTAGCTGCAACCACGCTCAATCAACCAACGAAATTCGAATGTATCACAGTGTGCACAGTGTCTCTGTCTTTCTGTATTATTGCAACTGTACAGAGAGCTGTTCTTTTCATCTTCTAAATGAATTAGTACAGCACATGGCAGTCCTAAGTTCTTTGATGAACAACTTTCTAATGGATTGCCTTTTTGCTATGCAACACCCTCCTGTAATACAGACAAATATTGCAATTTAGTTTCACTGTCAGCTCAGAAGTCAAGAATCGTTTCGGTTTTCAAGAAAAATGAAATTACGTATCAACTGCAGAAGGAGGCAGCTTTTGATTAGCTCATTTTTTAAAGAAATTAAACAGAGTTTTACAGTAGCAATGGATTATCGTTCACGGATGAATTTTTAAAGTCGATGTCACAATTAGCTGAAGGGAATCGTCAACTATCACGTTCAACCAGATAATATATTAATTACACTGGTGAAAAAGTAAAAAAATTATAATCCCCTAATTATATAATAAGTGTAGTATTTACAATATAGGTAAAATGAGAAAAACAATATTGTTTACACAGAAAAAAAAACGATTACTTTTATTTTAAATAGATTTCTTGGGGTGCTCCGAGAGGGAGTGAAGGGGAGGGGTGAAATATTTAATTGACACAATGTATGCAAACGTCCTAAAGAATATTATCATCTGTCAATGATGCAGACAACTATTTTACCAGTATTCCGCTTGATATTTGCCTTAATGAGCACATGATTAGTTAACTCGGGTAGAATATATAATGTGCTCATCCTTGATTTCTTAGACTAAATGAGGTCTGTCATGTTGATTGAGAGTGAGCTATAAATCCAACAGGAGCACGTATGTGTAGCTGTGATGTGTAGCAGTAGAAGTGCTTGTTTGGACGTTAAATATTGCTTACACCGGTAATATTGCTTGTCATCTATTTCTCATAACAATACAAATTATTATTACCACTATCACTTGATGCAACTTGATCAGTTCGCAAACAAGTGTTGGCTGGACATGAAATACTCTCTGTTATCGACAGCATTCTATACAATGCTAAAGAATACTAAAGAATTCCCGACTTAATAAAATGATATTAGTTTTATTAAATCAGCCAGCATTGACATCAGAGCTTACCAACTGTTACATACATATGCCTATGACTACTAGTCAAGCTGTTCTCCACTTAGCATATAATTATATATGAATGTAAAATATTCACCGTCAATCTAATTTAGTACTATGTTATACAATGCACAAGTTAAGCGAGTACATGTAACTGCTGCTCTAATATTTACCCTGGTCTCTCATGAACATACCGTATTTACTCTTATGAACGCAACTCTGAATTTCTAGTTTAGTCGCTTTATTATTGAACTACTCCACGTTCATGCACGTCATGATCTTGGGTCATAGTAATCCACGATAGGAAAAACTTGAGACGTAATACAAACGACATATTCACACTTTAACACTTCACATGGATGGACCCATGATCTCCTCCGTACAGCATTCAAGTTTTGTTGTCGTCCAACGCTACGTAGTCACTGATGCTCATACCTAAACACACCTGTAAAGCTCCAATAACAGATTTTTTTCCCATTCACTTGAAAAACAAAGTGTTACTTGCTCCATGCTAGGAGCATTACGATGAAGCATCTCTTAAAAACTTATTAGTGAGATCGGACAGCAAAAAAATACCAATAACAATTTCAGTTTAGTTGACCAGTACAAGAGTTTAATTCACACCATCGGGTGCTGAATCGCTACAATCTGCTACAGGATTCTTAAACAACATTTCTCTGTGTTCACACTGTAAATGTATTCAATAACTTCATAAAAAACGTTAGATTTTACGTTCTTAATAAATTCCTGCTGGCTCATAATAACAAAGTAGCATTTTTGTATTTACTAGAAAATCTACTCTAAACTACATTATATAATGTGATACACATGGAATGTATGTAGACATGGTGTTCAACATTTTCGTATTTGCTGATCACACAAAATGCAGATACTTGTTTGGCGATGGTAGGTAGGATATTTATTCTGGTGCATTGTGTGTGTACCTCTCTACCTATATACATGTGTGTGTGTGTGTGTGTGTGTGAAATGGACGGGAAAGATAATGCAATGTTTAACCGGGTGAATGGGCGACTAATGAAGGAGGCAACGGAGACAGCTGAGGAAGGCAGATCAAGATTAATCGCTCCTTATTTTATTCACCTACAGAGAGAGAGAGAGAGAGAGAATGGAGAAATGCTGCGAGCAGTTTGATTGAAGTCCCATCAATTTAACTGGCTTGACTCCACTAAACCTCTATGTCTCTCTCCCCCCTCTCTCTCTCTTTGTATTGTATACGTACATGATAATGTTTGCAGATATGTAGCAGTTCATTGTTGTAGACAGTATTTCATAAGCCACTTCACCGGACATATTACACTCTGTAGCATTAATGTGTGCTCTAATTGTGCACAAAATGTTGTCTTGTAAGAAATCAGACTGCTACTGCAATCGTATTATTTCAACAACCGTAGCAACACAATGTGCCTTCCTTCACCTTACGTACTTTACGTACTACAATATCCATGTAGATAAATACTCTTAGAGAAGAGATACTTATCATAGAATCTCACGTTGCCCTCAAACCAGCTAGCTCACAATACGATCTTAAGAAGAATGCGTACCAAATTATATACAAGGTATACAAAATGCAGATTATATAGAATTTTTGTGTCTGATGGGCTATCTATTGTTGCTTGCGAGAAGAAGAACACTGTGGACTTCTGAAAGTGCATTCTGAGAAGTATCTCTAATGTTTTTGTTAATTGCACAATCAATAGGTTTGATTTCATGATCCGTCCTCTGAGTATGTAGCACATTAAGTTGGCCCGCCGACTATTCATAATTGGGAGAAAAAATGTTCCTCTTCCTAGGCACAGAAATTCATTTAAATAGATATTGTCATCGATAAGTTACATTGTTTTTGTAAAGAGAAAACGCTTTGCTTTTGGTTCGATAAAAGCACATTGCATGGTCATTGTTAAATGTTAGAATAGTAACCTACAGAGGTGAGTGATGCAATAGAATGTACGAAATGTGTATTAGCACTTATTTTTGCATGAGTTTGTGTAACAGGTGTCGCTATCAGTGTAACAATGTTTGTGCTAATTCTAGCTTGCAATGCAGGGTATCATTAAGAGGTTAATTAATAAAATTGAATTCAGATACGCATAATCAGCTAACGTATTTATTTATTCGTCAACATATTTATTAGTTTAACGTTAATAGCATTGAAATAAATCATTACTGCAGACATAATGACTATTAATGTGCCGTTATTATCCAATTATATAGATTGAGGATAGTGTGGAATAATTAGTTAGCAGGCAGTAGGATTAAAAATGCCCGACCGCCAGTGAGCAGAGAGCCACTCGTAAGTGTACCACTTAAACTATGCACAATGCAATTAGCGAGGAGAATATTTATAAATATCGTTTTTGTCTCAGTGGATGCGTACCTAGTGGTGCACAGAATATAATGAGCAATTCTAAAATATAATATCTTATCGAATTGCCATTACAAAGTTTAGAAGTGGATTTTTATGGAGTATGTAGTTGTTTGTTGGTAGAGCGTCTGGATGGTAAGCAGAGAGGTCTTGTTCTCACAAATAAGAATATAATGGCAGTCAAGTTTGAAGCTGTCAGGGTTAAATGTCTCATAAAGATATCGGAGTAACGTGGAAACTGCTAATGATTTCATCATTCCACATCACGACTTTGTGTTCGCGGAGGGGATCTATTCTCTAAGCTCCTTCCAAACTATCTCTTTTCAATTACAAACCGAGTCAAAGTGTTTTCAACCATTTAATTCACTGTAATTTAATTTAATTTCTAGCAACAGGAGACTGTTGTGTACAATTATGTAATTTGTTTGTAAATAGTAATAACATTCCGCAGGAACATGAAAGCCGCAGAGAGTACACTGTAGAAAATACCTTGACTTCTGCAAAGTGAAATCGAACGCTTTGTTCCAATGCACAAAATATATGTATTACATATAAAATATAAATATACATATATTTAAGGAGTAGTGCAATGCTCTGTATGCAGATAGCGCAGAGATTATGTAATGTGCAACAGGCTAGAAACCGTGATCTCCATTTCATTTTAACTAGGAAAATTACAAATATTTCACAGTTAGTGTTGGAAATTTGTATAAAAGAATCCATCCATTTACATACAACTGCAAGTAAAAGATTCTACGATGATGCAATCAAATACAGACGGCTACATCCACTTGTACTTTTCTAGAAAATGGTATATATTTTCTGTAAGAAATTATAATACCTATACATTTAGCCCCTGATATATGTAAACATTATCAGCAGAATTTTATTGCATTTGACGAAAAGCAGAGAAAAATGAAAAGGTGAATGTTAAAATATTTTCTAAATACCTGTGTTACCCAGTTTCTAGAATGTTTAAAGTGCAATATTTCACACAACAAAAATGTTGGCACCTGTATGTTGAATTTTACGCTTTTCTTCTGGTTGTAAGAAGAAGCTTCTATTAAGCTTTTAATATTAGAACAGTGAAAGCACATGCAGCCGACGCAGTGGGGGATGAAATCGATGAAATATGCAAAAACCTGAAAACACGATTCATTAAGTGTCTTAGCTGGCACGCTTACTCCATTTTCGCTCTTAGCCATACAATTATGTACATTGCAGTACAGTAACAATCGGAAACCCATGTTATTAAATGTCTTTTCATTTTTCGCGTTATGCAAGCGAATTTAATTGTTCGTTCTTATATCTTCACACTTGAAAAGTTGTAATAATTCGCTGAAGGACCTCCTTATGTATACGTACGTATACAAATAAAATGAAATCACAGATCTTAATAATTTTATTGAAAATTAGTTTCACACTGTTAGTAGATGGGATCTACCGCCGTGCAGTGTTCAGCTCCGCTAATGTCAGCCTCCAGTTCTAAAGTACGAGTCTGCCTGACAGTGTGCCATTGAACTGCTCTTTAATTGGTCAGCATTTAATTCAAGGTGGATGTGCATATTTAAACTTTGCAAGAGGACTCTCTCTGAAGCGTGCTTTTGCAAGGCACACTTAATTTGTTGCATGAATTGCCTCACTCGGCTGAATATTCAAACGGAATACACAATCTTGAAAATATGTGTAATCTTGCATTGGCCGAAATGCTACAGAGAGAGGAAATAATGGAGTGATGGGAGTCCAATTTTCACCACGTGAGATTATTTTTATTAATTTAAATTTATGAATATGATAGAATTCTTTGTAGCCAGCGGCGAGTGAATTAAATAAATTGCACTTGCATTGTGAAAATGATAGCTTGTACATTAGTTACTAATGCATGCAGTGCATGATACTGTAATTCCTTCTGGTGATCCAACGGACAACAAATTTTATCAACTTTCCTGCCTAGAATTGTAGACATAATAATGGATTCATTCCGTACAATTATTCTCTTGGCCTTGTACAGTGATTGGATTCTATAAATGTTTCCTAATCCACACAATTACGTTTCAATTGATTCTCTAACTTAAACGTCCACACCGATTTTACGTATTTGCACACCTTCCAAAACAATGAATCATTCATTCAATATTTAGCCATAACAATATGTGGAATGACATTTATACAATCTAAACAAAATTTATTTGCAGAACCAAATTGCAGGAATAATTATTGTTATTAGCGTATGCAGTTACAGAATCTAGAAAAGTTTATGTGTTAAAAATGCAGGCGCTCCTCACTCATTACATATCTGACTAAATTAAATCATTAGCAAGCATTGTTCTTCGTGTCTATTGTGTTTGATTACTTCATACTGTTGTTTTATTGGAGGAAACTATAACAAAGCAAATAGTACAGGCTGCATTAAATGCCATATCACAAGTATACTACTTCAAAGGTGGAATTTAAATGGCCAGCCTTACACAACCCTGTAATCAAGTCTAAGGAATATTTTCCGGCATTGCTGTTGCCATAATTTGAATAAGATGAAAGAAATTCAAAGGACCTTTGGTTCATAAATTCAATGTTTGCAGTGAGTGTGCTAGTGAGGTAAGGTAATCTAAGTAGGATGACAGTTAAAAAGACGTGGAATAGACCCGCTTCGCTTGTATGTGTTACAGTTTCTTGAATATGAATATCTGTGCAGATCAACTTGTGTACGGAGGGAGATAGCATTCCTCTTCATCTCAATCTCAACAAGAAAGAAGTCAATCGAGATTCGTTTTCTAACCGTGCAGCGAGTACGCCAGCGAGACTTGTGCACTGTGGACTATTTATGCATCAAAATTATCTGTTGTTATTTTGAACTGAAGAGACTATCAGTTAAAATCTATTTCGTTCCCATGTAAATATAATACATATTTTTTTGTACTTCATGGCTTTCTGGTGCATAATAAAATCGTAGTAACATCCTACTGCATTCCCCTTGTGCATAGATTCATTTCAGTTGATTGGGTGCACTGTGCAATAGGTCACCCTTAAGTTACCTGAACTGATAATCAGTCAGCCCACAAGTTTCTCCTTTCAGCTACTATTATGTGATCAGCCAAGCAACTATGGCATCTAATTGCAAGTTATTATAATTTATGTGGGCTAATTACAGAAATTTCTTCTATTAACTTTGACTAACGTTGCAGTATGCGCTGTCTCGTCTAGACTTGAGATGTCCGAAAGTTCCTACTGCAACCACACACAACTACCACTTCTGTTCCTAATTCAACCTTGCTTCATTTCATTTTCATTCTGTCTCAGAGGGCATTCATTTCAACATTCTCAACAGAAAGCCCTCTCTTTACCATCCCGTACTCGCTTCTAAATGTAACATGACGGTCGAATGATGTACTCTGCATTCTACAGTGTATTCGTCATACAAGACAAGACACAGTTAGATGTGCATACGGTAGTCTGCTGCTCCCCATGTAAACCTCAACAGCCATATTGGCCGATGATAGAATTTACATGCAAGTTTTTCATATTTTATTTCGTGTACGGAAGAGTACTTTTAGTATCCATTACTTTTTGTTACATGTTGCACATAGTAAATAGGTAGACTTTTGACTGCGTGTGGATCGGTTACATATTATTTTCATAGAGCCTTTACTTACTGTCGTAGTAGCGTAGCTATGTACTGTATGTACGTGAGTTATAAAAGCCAATAGAGAAAGACTGTTGATGTTGATACGTAATGATGGTTGTAATAACCTGTCCATCACTCATTTCATCATCGTGTAGTCGATACGAACTTACTACGTACTTACATTAGTGAACTATTTCCATCTATAGCTCGTCCGCACTCACTACCATTCCCGAAGAACTGTCTAGACCGACTCTGTTATACATTCGTAATTGTAGTCTACTTTGCTGATAATGTGAGCAGAACGTACGTATTACATATTTAGTGTATGCTATATACATACTAGGTATCAATATCATTTAATCTCTGTGTGCCTTCAAAGTCGCCTTTATTCAACAATTGAAAAAATCAAGATAACCAAAATTCAAGGAGGTATACCCATTAATAAGCTCACTTTGCTGCATCCATTCACGTGGGTAATACACAAAGAATTGCTTCACAATGTCTTCAATAGCTCTTTCTCGTCTCGTCTATCAACGCAATCTCCCAAAGGAGTAGCTCCCATACAATTCACTTGCTAATATTAAAAATCTTATCTTGTCATATGAACTCAAATTACTCGGCCACACACAACTCTAAACTCTCGTCTATGTTACACTCTCAAATTTAATATTACCTTATGGCCTATCCACCACTACTTTATATGCAAGTGCGAGGCAGAGCTGTCTTCGACTTACCTTTGTGCGTTCAATACTCTTCTACTCCTCTACTCCTCGACTCCTATTATCCACCATGTTGTCTGACATGCCATAAATTTATATGTGCCGTTAATATTAGATCACTGATACTACTTACTGCCTTCGACCTTATACCAGTCTAATAAATATACTCTTTAGATATTATTACCAAGTACATGCAACCAGTACTGTTCACTAACTTGTAAGTAAATAAGTACAAGTTGATACGAGTACGAAAACAACGATGGCCTACTGTTCCAGTGCTACAATAAATATTAACTTACCATTCAAAAAGTATATACAGGAATAATATATGCATGATTAAAGATGAAAGAAACAGATCGATTGTTCTTAAATGTGGCAGCAGTAGAGGGATCGCTAGTAGAGGATGTGGGAGTATGGAAGAGTGAAAATGGTGAAAAAAAGGATTTTCTTCGTTTCTAGTGATTTTGGCATTAGAAACTATTTAGTAGCAAAATGTCAACTGGAGCAATGACTTTGTGGATATAGTACATATAGGAATGGATTGAGACTTTGAGAGTGTGCGCGAGCGAGGACTGCTTCTAAGAGCTGGCGAGTTTTTTGAAGCAGACATATTAAACTAGAGATGAACAAGATACGTATGAAATAGAATTGATCTATATTGTAAGTGTTGAAGAGGACAAGGAGCATTCGTGCGCTATTCGTTACACGGTTCATTTAATCATTTATCTTTCGCATGCTGCCATCAGCTTGGCTGACTTTTTATTTCTTTTTGAATAACAAACACATACAATGGACTGTTTGTTAAGTCTGTGCACAATGGCACATAACGCGGCAATAATAGAATGCACGAAAACTGAGGTGAAGACAGAGAACACCAAGGTAAAGTATTGCATACGGTTCTGTCGGTTGCTTTGCTTGTCATGTCGTGAAGGTATTTACTATTTTCTTGCCTACTATTTCTTTGACTCATTCATCCTTTATTCTCTTTCCTCAGAGTTACCATCGTGCAGAGACGTTAATGAGGCCATCAATTATAACAGTATTGCCCACTTTCTGCGAGAGAAGCCACGCGGCTTGCATCATCTTGGGGGGTCACATAATTAGTCTCATAAACAAACACGACTTGTTGGTGAGTGATAATCCGCCCTACAGTCATCATAATATTCCCTATATATTCTCTCGGCCCTCCCACTCAAATATATTTCGAAATTTATGCCATTCTCAAGGAAACTGTTCTTCGCTCGTCTACTGAAAACACCGCTGCTAATTTAATTACTCTTATTTACTGTTCATTCTCTTATTTTATTATTCACTTAAAACAATGAGCAAAAGAAAAGTTATGAAGTGATAAACACACTTCATTCACTAACACAAAAAAACCTGTGTTTATCATAGTTCCTTGGTAAAAGCACTTGCTTGCACACTTACAACCTTTGCACATCCACTAATCAAAACTCAAATTCGAAGCGTGCAAATTCTAACATGACTACGAGAAATTATCGTATTATTCGAGAAATATTACTATAGAAATATTACTATTCCGGACTGACCACTTTTTACAAATGTTCTGTTGAATATAAAATGCAAAGAATCTGTTTAACAATTGGAGAAATTCGTCAATTTAATATGAGACAAGCGTAAATGGAAAATCGTGTGGGTGCCAATTAATGACATGAAAATGACAGACTGATCGATTGACAGGTTGAAGAAGTAAAAGTATTTACATAATAAAGATCTTATTTATATCTGCAAAACTGTCTCCCGTAGTCACAATCGGCAATAATTTATTCAACCCAATTTCAGAATTGTGCCTACCTAAATGTGTACATATTTACATTTATAGCGGAATGAGCCCTGTGCAGCACAAGAACCGTAGATGGTTAATCTTATTCGTAGAAACTAAAGTGACGATTCGAAGAGGTAGAAGATGATACAACTCGGAGGAGTCACAGGATAATCTGTATGCAGATTTAGATTAGACGCTGATTTGACACGATAAAAAAAGTTACTCTTCATGTGTATTATGCGATCTCTAAGATAAAGTGAGCGTAGGATGGGGAATGTGCGTTCCGATAACAAACTGAAAAATTACAATTGCATCTCTGCTCTCTCTCTCTCTCTCTCTCTATCCAATGCATTTTCTAGTGCATTGTACTATTTATACATTCTTTGAATATAATTGAACTGTTCGCGTTTACGGCTCGAGCTACAATCTAAATATAGAACATGTTGCACAGAATAATGTTAGCTGAATTATTTGTGGGTTTTTTGCAGGTATAAAATTGAAATCAGCAAGTGAATTCCTGCAGTTCATATGAAACCTGAACTAATCCCTTTCACTGGCGGTACATGGAATTAGTCCTATCGGTAAGGTAAAACAAAAGGAACAGAAACTGTAGAGCTTGTTCTGTGCAAGTAGACAAAACTGTCATGTAAGCACGTTGTTGGTCACTTTCGTATTTCAGTTGTCTGCTGACGGAGCTGCGTTGCATAGACCCCCTCTTGTTTTGACCAAATTGTTGAGGTGACACAGCAAAATTGAAAATACTACAATGTATCCATCTACATAGTTTGTACTTACACAGACAAATTATTGATTGTATTACTGCAGATAGTAAGTATGTAGTCTTCTTCGTTGCCTGCATCCGTCCATCGTTAATCTGCCCTCTCCTTTCTAACTGACAAGTTTTTGTACACACTTTCAAACACTCTTCTTATTTCTAGTCACTCGTCAGCGACCCAAGAAAAAACTCAAATACGTACCCATTGCCATAAAATAAATATGCTATATACTATATATGTATGTGTTTTCTATCTCCAACTAAAAGGGAGGGAGCAAGCTTTGTCAAAAAATACTAATTGCGCACTACTTAAAATCATAAATCCAATATGAAATTTTAATTCAGCAAAAAGTTCAAACTGAGGAAACAATATTAGCATATTTTATTATTATAATATGGGAAATTTTTCGATTCCATTAAAAAATTCTATTGTTTTCTCTGATGAATACGTATAAATAGAATCTATACCTACTAGGGTAGTTGAATGCGGAGCAATTATCATTTAATATTTTAACTGCTACATGACATTGCATCAATGGTGGACATTTTTAAAGTTGCAGACGCAATGAGAGAATCTCATATAATTGCGTATATCTAATATAGGTAGATGATAGCGACCTTCGAATGCCAATCAGAGAGGAATCCTCGGCAGTCCCTTTTGTTTTAAAACACAACAACACTAACACAAAATAGTTATCATTGTGTTGTAAGTATTTATCACATTGTTGTTGCACACTTCTTTGTTGTCCCTTATCAGTTTTGCTATCAGTATCTTTTCAAAGGCCACAATCGCTCTTCGCTCGCTCCAAGTCAATTTTATCAGGAGAAAATTGTTCCTTTTCTACTGACTTGGCAAAAATGCTTCTAAATAGCGATACGAAAGAGTGAGTTGCACGCTGATTGTGAATCAACTTCTTGTTTAAATGCAATGGGATCGCAAAGCGTTACAGAAAACCAAAGTATCTACACAATCGCGGGGAACTTTTAAAAAGACATGAAAATCTTCCAAGAAAAAAGCTTGAAAACCATGCATCTAAACGAACATAGAGATTACTGATGGAGATAACACTTGAGTGCATGTGTGTACCGCGGATAACTGCTTTTTTCGTATTAATCACTTTACAAGTTTCTTATGTCACACTTGATTTAGTTTGGATTGTTAGGACAAAAGTAAATAATTAACTTCTTATTACGATGACTATTTGTTATGATTTAGTAAGTTTTTAGAACTAACAATGAAATGTTGATGATTTTCTTTCGTTTATGCAAAAAAAATACTCCGGATGTATGTTGCAGCTTAAGACAATAACAATTGAGAACTTCTGTGTACGTACACAGAACATAAAAACTATTAAAATTTCATTCAATTTCAAATGAATAACATAATAAGACCCTGCATTAATTTAACATTATCCGAATGTAACTTTTGGTAAAATGTTTAATGCGGATAATTTCACTTATTGTTAGTAACGCCTCCAAGTAATGCTGAAATTGTGTAAAATTACAATACAGGAAAAATGAAAATACAATGTATTTAGCAAACAGGTAGACACATTTAACAGAATGAGAAAGGGATTTACTAAACACGTTTTAGTTAAATACATGGAGAAGAAGAGTAGTTTCAATAGCAGACCTTCAGATCTTGTAATACAAAGAGAATTCTCAACATATACTTCATTAGAGTGGTGTGTTCGTGAATCTTCACGATCGTTTTCTTGTGGTACATTTCACAAGTAAAAATTGATGTAGAACTATCCTGTCTCAGTTTGCTTAATTTCTTTATTGCTACGATTCAACTAATACTCCCCGGAGACTCCGACTCCGGACACTGTGAATTGTTGTAAGTAGAGATAGTAAAACACAACACATTAAATAAGGCATAATATTACAAATACTACACCTGCCTAGTGATATCATTCCAAGTGTACCAAGTTCACAAATTTAACAGATGCATCTTGTGTCCACTTAAAAGGAATTTTCATGCGCTTCATTTGCAGTGACATTTCAGTTATGTATTATTGTATTAGAATACTGCCAACAAAAAACTAATTACAATGTGATTTTTTCGTGAAAAGTTTTTAGAAAATGAAATACTTGTCCACTATTTATGTAGCCACAAATAAAGGGCTGCTATAGTTGTTCGATTTCCAATATTAGTCATCTAAGAACGAAATGGAATGAATAAAACATGAACTTTGTGTGAAAAAATTAAAGTTTATGGATCAATAATACGTCAAGTGCTAGATCAAGAGAGCAAGGGCCACCCATCTGATGTTTGTTGCATGGACCAGAAACCGGACTCAGCACTATCCATCATTCGATTTTCTACTAATGTCAACCGGATCAACATTTGTATTGCTGTGCAGTACAAAGACTAGGTTAGGTTATTCTTTGCTCATAGATACATATTTAAATATCTTCAATGCTTTATATTCTTCATTGTTTATTATGGCACTAGTCCCAGTGACATGAGACAGACACTAACGAGTGGCTGCCTTCAACCACCAACTTATTATGCATGTTAGTATAAGCATACGAACATACGAAGACACACACGTTACACATTATGCAAGTACATAGAGCATCAATCAACTTGTTTTAAAGGACTTCATTGATATTTATGTCTACTGTTAAGTCTATTTGAGCTTAAGAGTTGAACATAATAAATAATGTTTCCATTCGTCAATTTGTATCGTCTACCGACAATTGAACATGAATATTCACTTACAACTGGTCAATAAAGGACTACTTTTAATGGATTAATTTAGAATAACTACTGCAGTGTTTTTCTATATTGCAAATTTACTAAATTTAACCATCAGGGTTCCAATTTACGTTTTGTAATTAAAACCCCTAATAGGAGTTCTACCATCATATTCCAATATGATTAACTAGCTGTTTTAATAACAATAATAATAAATGCTAAAAATTCTGATTGAAAAGTTGTGCTGCTATCTCACTATTTGTACTAACTCATATTTATAACTATTTTTTTTCACAATAGCTTATTAGCAAATGGAGTAGCAAGTTTGTAAGGGATTGGAAATTGCATAGCTAATAGGGTATTTTACATCTTTTTTAAAACCATAAGTGTGGCTCGTTTCCATTTTTATGCAATAGTAAATTACTGTCATTACATTGCATCAAGAATGAACTCCCTAAGAACTGGTATAATGTTGGGTGGGGTTTTTGAAAAACTGCAGATTTGAGCACCCATGCTGCGAATCACATATAAAAATGCAAATAATAATTGTGCACGTCTCGTTTGAGTTATCTCCATTAGAGCGTTGTGCTAATTACAAAAAAGTAGCTCCATAATTTCCTCAAAATATTTAGCCTTAAAGCCAAGGATTCTGAATGGTAATAATTAATACATTGCACATGTACATATATGCACATAAACTATATTATGCATGTAAACGTCAGCAATATCAGTAAGTGTTTAGATCAAGAGTTGCTATTCTAGGTTTTTATGATTTGGATGTTTGATCTAGATCTCGAAAAGTAGATGACGAGTTTTGCTTCACAACTTCAAATCATCTGTGTAAAAGTGTGTACTCTGAGTAAACTTACCCACCATAATTATTTCCCTATTATCTCCGTTCTACTACGGAGACTGTTAATGAGCAGCAATTAGCATTCTGATGCTTCCACTGATGTAGATCATGTAAAGATCATTAATATTGTAAAAATTTGTTCAATTCAGTAGTAAATAAGTAAATAATGACTCCTCATATAAAATTACCCATTCATAAATATTTCTGCTTAACAAATATTCTTTATGGCAATTACAGTCGCTTTATCTGTAACAATTTATCAAATCCCTCTAAGAAGAGTTTTTCCACAGCCACGAATACATCTGAGAAGAAATCCTTAAAGTGACTTACAGACAGTGCTCTGGAATGTTGTTTGGGGAAGTTGCCGACAGGTACCCAATCAATATCTCGGCAGCAGGATGTTATCTTACATCCAAGACGCGATTAATAAGTCAGTTAACTATCATGTGTGTAGGAGAATGATGTCAGTCAAGGATTTCTCAGAAAGCAATAACGCTTCCTCGATGTGTAGGAACGGAGGAATGAAGGAACAGTTTTTTATCCCATCTCTGTACTTATGTACTACATGGCGTACATGGAGGTAGCTATCAAACTGCAGTAACTGAGCTCACGCAACGTAGTTTTCCCAGATTTACCTGTATACTGAATTACGCATCAATAGTTGAGTTATTCAGATTCGACATTTAATAAAAAAAAAACTGTGCAATTTAGATGACTCACATGAATACATGGATCAGAGGTATCTTTGTAACAAAGGCTATGCTGTATTCCTGCTCATCTACAGGAAAAAACATTACGGCTAACACCTACTCTCTCAGTTATATGCATGCAAGGAGTCGTCGAGCTGTGATTCTCGCTCCGTTTTTATAGAGGCGGTGATTATAATTGCAGGTGTGTATGCAATTGTTGTGTAGGCACAAGATAATATGTTAAATCAATTGACAGTACAATACCCTACCCATTTTCTCATGTCAAAACAACCAACAAATCAATCCATTTATGTTTGAAGGAAGCGATATGATATAAGACCAATTAAGCGCATTTCTGGTCTCTCTCTATAAATATTTTCAGACAAATGCCCACCGAAAATACTGTCCGAGGTGTCTTTCATGCCTATACGAATTACTTGCATTGCACATATATATTTCCATATTGTTGCGTATGTTTTGCAAGAGATTCGGCGAAAACATTTTTGTACACCAATTGATGTACGGATGTTACTTAAAGTCTCAAAATACCTGTGGCACAATGAAATGAGAGTCGAAGCATAATGATAAAATTATTGTCTACGATTGTGCGGTTAAGCAGTAGCAACAAATGCCTTCACTGTGTGGCTAAAAATCAAAGGTTAAGCTTTCAGATGCTATCTACTTTTCTGTCATTCAAACCAGCCAACCAAATCACACTCTATTAGCTGAGAATTCCGGTTCCTATTAAATTAGCATATCTTGAAACACGTCATTGCTAAGTATTTGCTATTCCGCTTGTGGTGTTGTTTGTAATATTTATGTGCATAATCTGTATTTATAGAAATAGTTGCAAAATCCGGCACATTAAACCAGAGAGTCAATTATTTTTGTGAAATGAGTGATGTGATCAACACAGAAAAATATTACACTGAATTTTCGCCTCAGTGTGTACGTATACATATGAGTGGTGATTGCATTTTGACGCACATAAATCCTACAATACCCAGAAGGAAGTTTATTTTGTTCACATGGTAGGCAGACCGTGTCAGTGTCTGATTTCACTCTCAGTTTCGGCAGGAGATCAGCAGAAAAAATTAATTATCCTTCCTTATATAGAATTAATTGAATTATTTTAAGTTACTTTTAATTAAAATGCAATCAAAGCTCATATTAAAATTGTGACAGAGTCCTATCAGTGCTGTCCAATTTCATGCACCATTCCAACCAAGTGGCAATTCTCCATCTTCGCCCTTTGTCCAAATCGTCTGACCTTTCTAATGACTGTGGTAATTGGGTTCTTGGAGTATTTCAAGTAATTATGCATGGACAACTACTTGTTTGTAAGTTCCCCTCAGATATAACACAATATTGTTAGACAATGCTACATATGGAAACTGTACAGGTGATCAAAGTACACTTTATTATGCAAATACCTATTAGACAAAGCTTTCACAGGGATTAATGGTTGTGACAAAGACCAAAGGATAACATGTTATAATACGTTAAAAGGAAACTGTAGACAGGATTTTTTGTAAATGGTCAGGACGTGATGTGAGTACACGTGGTGTCCTTTTCCTTGTCTTTAGATCTAGAAGTGTTTAGAGCCTAACCGTACACGTAATAGGAGTCAATATTGTTGTTTGATATCTACTCATCTCCACCCTCCATAAGATGCTTGCATCTGGATTTCAATTCCAGTTTCCTCCTTCCATTCCGTCACTTAGACGCTCATCCCTCAAACCTTCTTATGTTTAATACACAATGACGTCCACTTTTCTCTCAAGTTGCCGGATCCAATTTTCTTTAATTACTGCTTTTATTAAAAGTCAAATCCGCATTGTCTTCACTCATTACAATGTTGCCTTCGCATATTAGGGTAGGTATTCTTAATTAGATTTGACTTGTACGAGTCTTTTGCTTTGTGTATCACAGTAATCATTTTAATCAAGAAGCAGCCAGCATTCAATTAAGGTTAGGCTTTTCGCAGCGAAATTGAAACAAAGCGATTTAGTTGTGTAGAAACTATACAGTCATTTCGAAGATTTAAATGGTTCATACAAAAGTATCTACTTACAATAGGAATATACAATCACCAATTATACACTCAATGACACTCAATTTTTTACTAGTCCGATTTTCAAGAGAGGGGTAGCATTTAGGGTAAAGTTTAAGTAAAGGAATGATGTTTTAAGCTTAATCATATAAAATGCACATGTTGAAAGATTTTACTATATGGTGGTTTTACTATCAATTACAACAACAAATGATTAAGATGTAATAATTATATATACACATTTCGTATTTACAATCACAATTCATAATTCGTCGAAACGAAATGTTGCATCATTTTAACGATGTTTTTGTTACATTACGGATATGGAGAAATAAAGTGGTCAGAAGTGCACCACAGACTGCAAGTATAATTGGACTGTGGAACCAAATTGTGACATAAAGTTCACGTCGCCGTCAATGTTACAACGCAGACCATCACAGTAAAGGTAGGTAAACTACGCAGTTACATATAATTATGAGCATAGATGCAGTCCTGTACACAGATGATAGAATAAAATGTGTGACTTGGTGGGAATTGGCACTGACTTTGTTCACTGTGTAAGACAATCGCATGTGCTGTTAGCGGGAGAGCGACGTAAAGAATTTGTCACGAACTAGTCAGTCAACATGTCAAAGGTGTCACGCTGTCACTGTCTCATTGCGAATGATCATGAACATTACATTATACATTACTCTCATTAATTCGATAATTCAGTGGGGAAAAAAGGAAGCGTAAAGCCAACGAAGAATGCATAATGGACACTGACAGATTGTGCGAGTAAGAAATTCAATTCAGTAGCCACTCTCATATTCTCATGCACCACAACAACAACCAACAATAAGTTGTTTGTGATGGTAATTAAAGTGCAGTATTGTATTTGTACCTATGGTCGCTCTTTCGTGTGCTTTATTGATGAATGAGAGTCAGTTTTTAATAAAAGAGTAAAATTATCTCTAATCTTTTGCAACGTGTGACCACCAATCAATTCACCTCCTATTCACTCCTCTCTTATTCAATTTCAACATCATACATTCATAAATTATAATCGATCGGAATAATCTGCTCTCTGTTTGTAGTCTGGCTCTGTTTACAATTAGGGTGCCCCACAAGTAACGACAATATATAACTACCTGGTAATGTTTTTTGCCATGTCGCTATACTCACTGTTATTTAAATAGATTGGAATTATTATATTGTTGTTTGTAAATCAATTCGGCTTTTAAACAGTGTAATTGTCTGCTGCTTGCTAAGTACTTATTTTCGATCTGTTTACTTAAGGGTGAGTTGATTTTATTTTGATATATCCGCTCAGGTGTGCCGTTTCCTTGATCGATAAGCCAAGAATCAATGCGTAAATGAAGTCAGCTTCACACAGAGCTACATACAGTGGTCCACATCCAAATGACCATGTAAATACTCACAAATACTTTGCAATGCAACAAGTACAATAGAGTTGGCCAGGAAATAGATCAAGAAATAAAAATACACCAGAGACTAGATATATACAAAGGATGCATTAGTATTTGCACACTTACTTTTAGATGCTTCACTGATGCACTGGTTACATATTGAGTTATTAATTCAAAGTCCGCTCAGCCTCATCCCTTCTCTCTTGGCGCGTTTAAATAATGCAGGCACTTTGTTCTTCTGCTGTGCTTTGCTCATTAACGCGTAACTTATAGCCTCTATTTCATTGGATATTTTCAGCGCGTCGTATTGTATTACACCTGAACGTAATCGATTAGCTTCGAACGACTGAATCAATTTAATTTGGCGGCTGAAAAACTATTTTCGATTGTTCAGAGGAAATCACATCAATGACTCTTCATTTTCCATCTCCAACCGCCACAAACAGGGTGACTACAGAAAGTCGCACTTGGCACAGCTCCACCAGAATACCTTACGTATTCTTTTATGCATAAAATTATTACGCATATCATATTTACTCATATCCTACCTTTATATGACTTTGACTTGATTTCGAAATTAAGAATCGTACGATGTCTGTCTCTCCACGTCTCCGAGTATTTGTCGTCACCCTGACATGAAGTGCGAGAGCATAGCTGATAACATACGTACATACACAGAGAAAAATGATGAAACCGCTCTCATTTGCATAATGTATAAAATATAAAAAGTGGAACTTGTCAATAATTCCGAGCGTTGCATGTTGTTTACATACGCAGATATACACATACTCCGAATTAGGCAACAACCGGATACATTGACTTGTAATGTAACTTATCTGCAATTCATTCTTGCATTATTACAAATAAACAAAACCTATTTACTATACATTGCCTATAGATTAGATATTTGTCTATCTAACATTTTCTGTGCACACTGCGCACTATATCCACCGTGGAATTTCTAAATTTTTATTTTACTTCTAACGACTGAAGGATTCGTCCACAAAACAATTTGCATACATAATGTAATCGTAATATGTCCCTTTTTTAACTAAAGGCGGCTCAGCATTCCCAATGTTAATGTTCAGTTTGCTGTATCATCTTGATTCATCATATTGTTGGTCGTGCGTACTTTAGAATTTCACTAATCTACCTCAACCATTTAGTGTAATAAGACTGAGACCTGACGTCTGTGGAGTAGGGAAACGAGCAGAGCTAGAGGCGCCTTTTCACTGCCATTCCGTTGTGTATTTTGCTAGCAGACTTTGAAATTCCAAATGATAGTGACCACAGACAACTGGGAATTATGTTTGTGGTGGTGAAGGATGATTAAAGTTAGTATTTAGGTTCGTCAGGTGTAATTTTTTGTAAGTAGGTAATTTGAGAGTGTTGCCGACATACCTTGACATGACACGGCAAAGAGCAAGAAAATGAGTAGAATAAATAAGGCCCTCTCGTTATATAAACGTAATTACTAGCTCTCTCTCTCCTCTCTGCCTTTTTCTCTGTCCTCAAATCTTAGGATCTCAAGTCTTCATCAGCAGTCATCCGTATGCATTAGATCAATTAACAGTATGCTGGAAGCATGTTACTTTTGCTCTCAGCAGTCTTTCATGTAGCTGCTGCTGCTGCTGCTGCTGCTGCTGCTGCTTAAAGGGTATGGGTATTTAGATTTTTTCTGTATTTTCCACTTTGTTTGTCTTCGGCTCGCCTCGTCCCATCCTAATTGATAATTGAAATATCAAAGGAATAACTACATACTTGACTAAATACAGTCAACGGGATAAGAACTTGTAAACTCGTCCGTTTACTGAATTACATGCATCGAGAGATGATAAAACGTGGACGATCACTTTAATAGGTATTCGATAGTGGATTGTGTTCGAGTGTGAGGAGCAGTTTTAGTGTCGATTCATGACCTTGCGGTGCAAAAAATGAGTATTTCATTTATTCCTCGCTCGATTCGTCTGCATGAGTAATGATAATTGGTATGTGAGTGCAAATAAGACGCAAGGGAGATACAATTATTATCATATTTACAAAGAGCTCTCTATACTAAACCAATTCATTAGTATTCACTCAATGTAACACCCTGTAACCCG
This sequence comes from Plutomurus gul, assembly GCA_019776185.1. NCBI lineage: Eukaryota > Metazoa > Arthropoda > Collembola > Entomobryomorpha > Tomoceridae > Plutomurus > Plutomurus gul. Next base: position 32,989 of record JABASC010000287.1, read on the forward strand.
TCATTACACTTTCCTTGCATTTCTGCTCATTTGAGCAGTCCATCCGATCCGTTCTGTATCATTATAGTCCCAGTGATAAATATCTAGTCATAACACGTACTCTCTGTGAAAATGTGTTATGGATATTTCTGTAGGGCCAACACCGGCACTGTAATAATAAAAAGAGATTGCAACGTTTAAAGTGCTCCTCAACAAACTTATACTTATTAATGGAATGCAGAATGCACAGCTCCAAAACTGGATCGATCAACTTAATTTGTATACATTCGCATTTTTAATTTAATCTAGCCACCATGTATTTCAAATGTGTCGTTTGCGCCATTGGCACAAATACAATAATTGTGTCAGCCATCATTGCAGCAAATAAAAATGGTAATTATTAACCTTAGCCTTAAAAATAGTAATCAATGCAGTGGTGGTAGTGGCTGAATTAAAACTGAAGCACCAAGTCATTAATTTCTTTTGCATGTACACAATTGAAAATAATTGACTGTAAACTGAACACCGACAGTTAAAGCAACACCAGTGCTGCCTAACGGGTTTTGGCAGAAAAATGCTAGTGCCGTCCACCAGTACGCAACAGGCATTGATATATCTTTCTAATTAAACGATTTTTGTTGTCTGAGACATGAGTAATGGCGTGCTCACAATTCCAGTGCACATGGGGAAATGGGTGAGTGGCGCTGATCAATTATCTGTCTGTGTGTGTATAAGTAATAATAATCGCATCTCTGTGGAAATTAAAAAAATGCAATTGTGTGAGAACATCGTATTTTCAATTAGGACAGTTGCATTTTTATCGCATCGTCACAGAAGACCACTAAGCAAAGAGCCAACAGAGACTGCACAGAGAAACACACACACAGACTAATTGTCAGTCATATCACATAGCCAATGAAAACGTTATATAAACGGATATACTACGCATACAATGGTTCTAGTCATAACGGTAGCTTTATTATCTGTAGTTGCATTTAATGTAGAAATTCGGAGAAATAATTTGTTTCCTTTTCCTGCACTACTTACAATAAAATAGGTATAGTAGTTATAGGTATTTATACGCGGATAAGTACTGGGGAAGCCGTCCATTGGCACATTATATTTATTTGCTTTTTCAGAGGTCGTCATTATCTCCTGTGCGCGCATTAACTTGACTATTGTCAGCAGAAATATTTCCTTTCTCCTTTCACCATCTCTTCTGTGACCTGGACTCTGATGCTTTAGCCTAAAAGCAAATTTATTAATTCGATCACGCGAGCACCTTCTGCCATTGTTTTCACCTTTCAATTCATTTCAACTCAATTCTCCTGTGGCCCCGTCTACCAATATCTTCTTCTCCCTTTCATACAGTACTGCTATAATATCCATGTGTCTCTAATATAACCTGCATTGTATTCTAAGCCCACATTTGCAAAGTTTCAAATGCACCCTCTTCCACCCACAATGCACCATAATCCGACAGGACAGAATGGCCAGCGTTTGGTTTGGCAAACTACTTTTCTATGTAATAAACTTTTGATTATACTTTCTGTAAATATTTGCTTTTGTTTACAGTCCGTCCAACTGTTAGAAATATTTATGACCTATCAAAGGAATTTTTGAGACACACAAGGTAACTGTATTTTATTGAGACTTATTTTTATATACAGACAGTGACATAGTGTACTAGTAGTTTTTATAAGCAGCAAGCACAACTACAATAAGATAGTTTTACTGTCTGGTAGTATTAATGACAACGAATGCAGTTGTGAAGTAAAAGGCGTGCATTGCTATATGTAGATAATTACACAAGCCGACTGAATAGTTGTAAAAGCTCTAGGCTTTAATTTGAGCTAAATAAATAATTTACCGGTGATAAATAAGATAATATAAAATATTGAATTTAGCAGAGACAGCATGAAAGCAGACACAAGTATTCTGGTCAAATATCTAAGTATTAATAAGAAGGCATGCAATTGAATTGAGTCAGCCAAAGTTTACAGGCTGGCAGCAAGGACCACCAATCCTCTGGCGAAAAGTGATACATTACAGTTACCTACCTTTAAAAACAATCGTTAAAAGTACAGAGCAAACTATAGATTATTATGAACATTATGCTATCATGCTACTTTGATATTTCCATTCATTATTTTCTGTGTGTGTTGTGTGCATAGAGAGACAGAGACACAGAGAGAGAGAGAAATGTAGATAAATGCCAATTTTATGTTGAGCTCCGTTGGAAAGAGAGTAGCAGTACCTTCTCCAACCTAATTATTAGCCAAGTCAGTTCCTTCAAATATGTAGTTCATAGCTAGTTCGTATTATTATCATATTTTATTCTCCTTCCTAATGGCACATTGTGAGTTAGGACTGCGATACACATAGTCGTAAATAATTAGATATACAATAAAATAGTGGTACATAATAGCAGGGCCACAGATAGTCGCGTAAATAGTGCCAGAAGAGCACACAGAGCACACAGAGCACACACAGTGCCACATTTATAATATAAACCTGTGAGGGAACTTGCAAAGAGACATTTTCAATTCTACGGGCCAAGATAGACACATGAAACAAAATACGAGAGCGTAAAATGGAATGAAATGATACGGCTTGTCTTTACCGTCCAAATTCCATTAATTAAATGAATCTGACTGCTACTACTGATAAAATATTTACCTTGCTGACAGGTAACTGTTAGGGGAACGGAATGAATGGATGAATAAACCTTTCAACCTAATCAGTAGTGCACATAGTAGATGAATGTACACGTGCAAGATGTGCATGCTCCTTTTGTCTGTAACTGCCAGCTCGCAAGCCAACTATAGGTACATATTACCTCTGTCGCTTCCATGAACATTCTTTACTCCCCGTGCCGGCTATACGGCAATGTACGTTACGGCTATGGGGAAATCGGTTGAAAAACTCTTTGGTTATTGATCTCAAAATACATACGTACAATACAAACGCACTGGCCTGCTTCATCATCCATTACCTTCTAAAGTATGCATCGTGTCATCAATTATATTTTTAAATTAAATACCGTCCATGTCATAAGATATTTATTACCCTTTTTTATCTATAAGGCAAGTTGGTTTTGTTTATCAATCCTACGGAGTAAATTCTACTAAAGGAATTCATTCCTATTCGAATATTGAATTTTATTAATAATATGGGAATTTTTCAAATTTATGATGCAGAAAAGTCGAATGGCAAAGTTCTATGTTACAACGTCAATTAAAATGCTAATGTTGAAATTCTTCAGCTACCACAATTGGATTTGGAGCAGAGGGGTGACGTTTCGGACATTCATCACAACAGTCTAGTATATCCTATTGCATAATAATAATTATTGCACTATCCCTATTTTTTCTCGGCTCGAAATTACCATTTACGCTAATTCATTTTAAGACATTTCAATTACAATGCTTTTTACAGCAACAATAATTGATGTGCATAAACCAAAGGGAGCTACTTCTACGGACTCTCAACTCTAAACTAGATATTTCTTTACCAGTTTTCTTCTCATCCCCAATCGGCGACTAATTTATGGCCTTTTCTTAGGAAATGTGCACACTTCTATGAAAATTATTGCCAACTAAAGGAATAATTAACTGAACTCTTCTGGTGCATGCCACACACAATAAGAGCATTGCTGCACTAAACTATTTAATAGCCACATAATCGAATTCATTTTCATTTTACAAACATTAAGCTGACATACCGGAGTCGGTGAGATTATTTAATAGGACAGCCGTGAGATTTTAACATTGTAAGTTGAAGGGTTATTAGAAGATTTTTGTTTTTGCAAACATTAGAAAATTGCACGTTTATTGTAATGGTCAGTGGTCGTAACTAAAAGTGATAACGAGTCTATAGAATCCGAAAAGACCAACAAATCAAAATAAAGTCATAAATTACAGGATTTACGTATAAAGCTATTAGTATCTTTCATCCTTATGGCAATTATTTACTAATACAATACATTACCTTTCCGTTTCACACGTTTTCCTCAAGTAATTGTAATAATAATAGTAATAATAATATATTCAGAAGCTATTATGTCAAGAGCAGCCAGAGCCGTACAAATTCAAGGATCAATGAGATAATGACGAGATAATAAGTAGGATAGAAACACTTCGCCTCGGAAAAGGCTCTGTAGGCTTTTATTATATTGTGCTGCATGCATAATATGTACGCTCACCTCTGGACTGGCTTAGCCGTGCACATAACAATACATTAGACACATGAACCACAACAAAAGACTTGAAAATCTACATAGGCATGTGCAAAGATGTAATTTGTGCAGGAACATTGTTATGATTCATGATTGAGTATTGTTCTAGTTTACCGATACCTTTCCGCATTAATCGGTCTGAGCTCATTGATAAGATCTCCATTGGCTGCATGCGAATTTAAATATGAATATCATTATGCAAATTGTCAGATATTCTATAGTATTACTTTGCAAAGGCTAATAAAGAACCCAATGAAAGCATAGAAAATAGACGAATGTTTTCTAAGGGATTGCTGCTAGCAAATTCATCTCATGGGAGAAGACGCAGATTCTCTCTCGTCTATACTCCTGTCTTTGTTTTCAAACTAATTTTTCTTTATCTGGCCTCTAATGCTTTTTAAGCCTTCAACTTCCTACCTCTGCCAAACTGAGATTATACAGATTCGTCCATTACGTACTTATGTACCAAATGCTAATAATTGGTCCTGACATGAAATTGATCGCTAATTATCAGAGGGCCGAGCAAATTTATTGATCTGTCTACAAATTCACATCCACTTAACATGTCTTTGAGAAATCTTACAATCATTCTTGAATTTTATCATTGTATTGTAACTTTATTACCTTGATTGGAGTCCAAACAACATGTACAACTCTGTAGTCCCAACTAAATTCAGTGTTCTTAGCTTTAAAAAGCACTTTGTGGTCAAATGTATTAAAACCCAGATATTTTCAGAAACATTTTATATGCTTAATTGTTTGTAATATTTATGTCCAAATACAGCACACTACCTGAAGGATATTAAATATAAGTAACTATGCTAAAGTTTCAATTAGGTGTAATCTTTCGTAGAAAGTTTAATGATGACATCATATAGACGTCGGACAAGTGGGTTCTTGAACTTGTTTACTCGTAGATATCAGATGTCCCTGCATCTCATTACTTAACGTACGCAAAAACTATCGCTTCAAGTATTACGTACCGGATATATCTTACGCGGATGCATACATTCACGTTGGATCCTAATTAAAAAATAGAAATGAAAACAGCTCATAAATTACGGTTTTTTAAGGTTCGTTTGCGGATGTGGATATATTTGACGTTGATTCGGCGTACGATTCATAAATACGTACAATGTGAGTCACCAAGATGTATTCAACTGAACATTACAAAACATCTCATAAATAAAGTAGCATTTAAATATTCAAAATAAGTGGAATCACAAATGAATGTAGATTAGTAGGTACTTCGTTACTGTTGTTAGTACAGAATATTATGTAATGTGTCAGAATTGCACTTTAATAATAATAGACTAAAAAGACCGACTCCAATCCAATGACCGCTATGAAAGCAGCTGCACACAATTATTAACTTCTATTCTATTCGGCTGTGAAAAAATAACATAATAATATCTGTTATATATTCTATTTCATTTACATAATATCCCTCACAGCGACAGTAAACAGCATTGTAGTTGAAAAACTAATAGTTTCTTCAGACAGTTACACTCAACTCATCAGGCTACTAATAATTTTATTGAAAATTGAGAAACACGTGAAAAGAAAAGGAATGAAATCATAGCACAAAAATGTAACTAGCTACACATTCATTATTATCTACCAGTAGAGTATTGTTGGCAGCTCCATATCTGCCACTGCACCACAAACAGATGAGGAGATATATGAAGACTAATAATGAAGAAGGACCTAGCAAAAGAGTAAGGTCATCTGAACTCACCTGTGTGCTGTGTGCAAGAAGCCCATTCGTAAAGTTTATACGAAAGGAAATGTACAGAGGAGCAAAGTAAGAGACAGATAAACAGAAAGTCAAAGATCAGTAAAGGGGGAGGGTGTGGTGATAAATGATGATTATGGATCCATCGAAACGATTAGGTAATCTGTAAGCTCTCCTTTGGTCCACATTTTTCGCCGTGTCCACTTATATGCTTCCATTACACTTAAAGTGTGCATTTTGTGCAATTTTACAGAGCAACAGCTGCCATGATACTCTAAATGATTGTGAGTTATCACATCAACAGAAACTGAAGTTCCTCGTTCGCTCTTGCTAATCATAGAGAGCGAGAGAGAAACAAATGAGAGCAGACAAGACTGGCGAGACTGGCGACTCTGCAAGCAACACAATTCTAAAATGTCGTGCACGTCATTGATAAATGATCGATCTTATCAGTAAATAAAACAGGTAAGCATTCGGTGTGACTATTCAATAAAACGGACCACGGTGACCACATCCACCACATCATTACCGTCCTCTATTTATCCAACTTGTGCACTACAGCGAATTCTGAAATCTTTGCTAGGAGCAAATAAGAAATATGTGAAAACATTCGAGTGGTTGACGATATCTTTGAACGATATTATTGTTATGGTTGAGATTGGCATGCTTTTAGGCTTGTAGTGAGGGGTAGGGCCTAAATAAGGCAAATATCCATGCGATATGGGATTGTTAACGGGATTGTCCATGTCAAGCACTTTATTAGGATCCCGGGGCTACCTGCGCGTAAGATCGTCAAAGAAAATAATCAATATGTGCAATAAATCGAATGGGTCAACCTTGTTAGGAGAATATATGAATGGAACGGAAAATGTAGGATTCCAACATGTCAAATTAAAGACACTCCTAGATAATTAAAACATAATTTTAGTCAAAAGTAAGGCACAAGTCAATAAATTTGTTCCCAAGTATCGGTATACACCTAAAAGTTGGCTGGCCATATACTTATTGGCTTCTTGAGGCTTTCTTACTGCAACCAGCGATTCAGTATACATATTTATTGCTCACGCTATTTGCATGCCATATTATTCAAATAAGAGATATTCATGTAAGTGGATTCTGTCAGCCAGCGTCTAAAAGACGTTTATGCTGAAACAAAATAATGGTGTGAAACAGTAGAGCACACGGTACTGTAAAGTGCTTAGCATTGTTGAGTGCTTAGCTAAGCAATATGGCGTGTAAATGATGTGGAAAGATATTAGTGTGTGACAACTACAAGAATACAAGATATTCATAAGGGAGTACCAAATTCTACACTCAAACCTACAAAAGAAACAGAGGAAGAGTGACGGCATCTACTATTTCCACACAGATGCACACCTAACTACTACTTTCAAACCTGTTACGTAACTTACACTTAAAGGAAGACATTTTAATATGCATAAAATATCCATGCCAATAAATCCATAGTGATAATAGAATGCAAACATGCCCAAAAATTTACGAACTTAGAGTCAATGAGGCAATAGTTGCAAGAAAATATGTGCACGAATTATAAGAGAGTTAGTATTTATGTATAATCTGGTTCGATTGCTTTCCCAAAAATATTAGGGAAGCGAAAACAATTTAATTCATTGTAATGAAAACAAAAACCAATTTTCTGTCCCTAATGATTTTGGATCAAAAATCCACAGAATAATTACATAAAAACTATATAGTCCAACTGAATGCCGCTATGACATGACGGGCATGTGAATATGCGGAGTAAACACAAAAGTGAAATTAAAAATGTCTGCAAACAGAAATTGTATAGATTATGAAAGGAGAATTAAATGAATTAAATATCTGAATAGTTGAACATTTTCCAATTATGCGCAGCCTCAGGTTAGTCGAATTAAGATTGCACACCGGGTATACATACAGTTCCGTCGTAAGACATAATAGCTGGCATTTGATTTGCTGATGATATTGAATTCAGTAGAAATTATGGGATTCTCTAAAGGCAACCTCCGCAGAGCTTTCTGTTCATGGCTATCTACTAGTAAGTATATGCTTACAGCGCCACCGTCATGTTGATTGAGATATTTGCCAGTTTGATTGGTCTCTTAAATTTCCCTTCGACTTCTCCCATGATGCCTTTATACTTATTGTTCTGCACAACAGTTCTTTCTATATTCTAAAGCGATTACACCGAATACTTCATCTACATTTGGTTATGCTGACATCTTACATGTTTCTATCTTGTATGTTTTGCATGTAAATGCTTTGTGTTCTACAAGGTACACATGTTGCAGCTGAATCAATTAAATCGAAATTCAACTCAAATGCTTCCTGTTATTCGTGAACTAGTTTCTATTGTTCTATATTAACGTCTATTACATGCATAATAGTACTACACTGTGTTTACATTGACGTCTTCATGATTTTCTCCCTTTACAATAATAAGGATGTCAACGGGATTTCTTTTTATAACATGCTATCCACAGTTCACAGAGATACAAAATGACATTGGTAAAATATCTCTCACAAAGCTCTTACACACAATTGCACAATTTATATACCTATCTACTTTCCCTTATTGTAGTACTCTTGTCTGCCTCTGCCCTCACAATAAAGACTGTCATTCTATTTGCTATTCAATTATTGTAAACATTTAATACATGTTTTCGTAGTGAGCAATTGTATTGCTAATAAGGATGTACTGCTTTTGTTCTATATTCTCAATCAGACAAGGGAAATACTGGAAAGCAGCACCGGTACCCTTAAAGAATGCTAAAAGAGAAACAGCGATAAGAACATTGGTTAAGAATTGGTAATATTACCGACTTTTAAACAATGAATTTATGCGGTCTTTGAAAATAATGATGGCTACCGAAGACCTGATTGAATTGCAAGCTTAAAATGTATACGGCTGACTTGGTAGTATTTTTCAAATGAATCTAGTACTCTTTATTTCGTAAAGAAAACCTTCTTAAACTAGATACCTACACGATTCTGATTTATAGATACTTTACAATGTGTGGGAGCATTTTAGTATTACCCAACCAAATTTAGAGCAAATTACAGAGTAAATCTGTAATTGAAATAAAAGTAATTTCGCTGTAGCAATTAAATAGTGACACTGACATCGAAAAGCAAAAAAAGTATACAAATCATGGATATGTTTTGGTTCACTTTAAACTGTTTAATATTTTACTTGAGAACACACCCTGAACAGGGGAAAATAAAACAGAGCAAGACGCTTAAGAAAAATTAGGCTTCTGACTTTTCTCTACACCTGACCACAATGTATTTAATATGTTGCTACTCGAATTCTTTTGAAAAAGTCAATTTTTTCCTTCAGTTTGTACTGGTATGGATAAAGTGGGCAGGAATGAATCCGCACCAAGTGCAACATATAAGGTTGTGCTCATTTATTTTCATTAAATCAAACTGAAGCGTAGACTGTAGGAGCGGATGATGTTGATATGAAGGATACGCAAATGGGAACCCCGCTGTGGGAGAAATAAAAGTTTCAGGTCAAGATGTCTCAGTTTTTTTAAACATTTAAATACTAATGCAACTTGGCTGATAGGCTGACAACTGTGCACTAAGCATAGGAGGGCAACTACATACTATGTAATCTCTATTTATTATATACGGTTGGATATACGTATAGAAGAGATGTTAAGGCAATTTTAGGCAGCACAAAAGCAACAGTTTTCCAACAGCCGAATTGCTTCATAGAAATAAGATTTCATGCCCTTTAGCAGTGATAAAAGTTGTCATATGTAAGCATTAAAAACAACTTGAAAGTACAATGGGCTCTTAAATACCACATAATATCTCATGTTGTACTGTGCAACCCATTCGTATCAACTTAAACGAGCATTAATATAAAAGCGTCTACTGTGCATATAAACATATCATTTATTTGACATCGAACCAACATGTTATTCCATACTATTTTCGATATACCTACTCAATTCTTAGAGGCTATACAATTTTTCTAATTTTTTTTATTATAGTATTTATTTGTAGCGTTATTATTATTATATGTTGGAGGCGAATTTACACCATGTCTCTATAGTAGATGCGGTTTTCATGATTAAGAGGTGGCCGTGTGTAATTTAACTCAATTCGGCGCCATCATTGTCCTATTAACAATTAAGGTTACAATGTAGTTCTTCGTGTGGACAAGTTCTATAAAACTCTAAATAAAAGTCGTCTCTCCACTCACCCCTATTATTCAGGGTTACTTATTATACATATGTATATACAGTGATATAAGCGTTACAAAATGGTTGTAACTGATTAGCTGTGCAGGCCAATGTGACTTACTTACATAAACCGTTTGCAGTAATTGTTGTCATCAATTAAGATAATGTTCTTAATAGCCCTAACATAATCTTAACCATAACTTGTAATCGTGTATGTATATTGCGTCCTGAGACAACAATGGCCTGTAGCGTGAGTAGTTTCTTCATTTATTAGCCATGCCATAACTAACAACAGAGTGAGTGCAGAGTAAAATTTTAAAAAAATGTAATTGTAGTGTTGGCAGGTTGGGGCATCGTCACAATGCCAGTAGTTGTAGGTAAGAGGAGAATAAGTGCCCTGTAGAATGATCTACAATGTAGACTTTCACTTTCCCCGCACTCTATTGAACGAATATGCTCTGATACCAATTTAGAACTGGTTTAAACTGTTTTGGCTCATAATTTTTCGTTCAGTGTACGTAGACAGATACAAAGTTAGGTGAGGGAATTGCATAATGGTGGAAAGGATTTTGTTGTGGGCTTGAGCCACGCGTAAATGATGTACCAGTGTAACCGTTTGCATTGAATGTGTGAATGTTAGTAGAAAAATCTCGTTGTGTTGCCATTGAAAAGCATGGCAAGGAAATTGGCGCAAAATTGCTGAATGTATTATTACAGAGGGAAGGTCGTGCAATAATAAGGAGCTCTACTGCCACTGCTGATGAACGGTATTCAGGAAAAAAATCTTCTTTTCTGTGCTCTTTGTAAAAGTTCAAATTGCTTGTGCAAACATAAGAGGGAATCCTTTTTCTCTTTCTCCACTTTTCCTTCATGAGCGTAGAAGGAAAAGTTTCGTTGGTTCAGGTTTATTCAGATGCTACAGCATGATTTACATGAAGATGCGTGCGGCACGCAATGCTCTATCATTTTCTATGCACTTTTTGATGGGTCCATTATACAATTGGTTGCCTCACATAACGTAGAAAATACAGATGAGATTTATGTGTGTACTATACGTGAAGCACCCACTTATAACCTTGCTACCTTATTATTACTAATTGTAACAACTACCACACTAAGTAATAACACACATGATAGAAATCGTACCTGAAGGTAAATATTATGTTTCTTGTGTACACACAGCAAAAATTATTCCTTTACTCTTAACATTAAATATTATAGGCAGAAAATTTCTACCTGAAAATCTACAAGACTTTATCTGGGAAGTAAATGGAAAATTATTTGTTTATTACATCATCATTGTGCAAAACACAATACTAACTTTGTACATTAGAGTTGACACGACGAGATTATGAAATTCCGTAATATTTCTAATTTTTCTTCCTGCGTATTATTACCAGTTATTTAGGCCCACACATGACTGAAGTCACACTTACAACGATAACGGTTAGTAGTGAATATAGTGGCACGTTTTTCTGGAAGGTATTATTATGCGGTAGTGGTGTGATGGGGCAAATGAACTAGATTATTTTTTGCTGATAATGATATTGAATCCTCTCGTGCTGCGTAGCATTCAAATTAAATGCAGGGTCAAAACGATGCCTGCTGCTTCAATGGTGTGCTTGATATGTGCTGCTTGCTACTACCACTGACTAAATACAAACTACCATGCTGCATGATTCATTTCTCTACTTAAGTACATAGTAGTTTGCACATTCATAGATCTATTGAGCGAGCGAGACTGAACGCAGCTAATATGAATTTATGTGTGATGGTAGACTGTCTGGAGTTAATGAGATAGAAAGGTCATGTCATATTATAAGATAATAGGATGTGATAGTAGATTACTACATTACAGTTGCACAAGTCTACCGGCCACACAGCAAACAGTTACAGCAACAATACAGAAAAGTCAACATGCATTAACCTCAGTCTAACTCTAACTGACACAATGGGGAAAAGCGGAAAACTATAGAAAATGGAGAGTAACGATTATAAAGCATGCTCACTAATTGTTTTAATAGTAAGACACATCTGACACAAACGAATGACAAATGAGGAATATTTACGTAAAGACACTGCTGCTAACTAAACATTTCATGTCCTTGTATTCACCACACAGTCAACCAGCTACTGCACATTTTATGCCAGTTGGGTATTGCAAAAACATTAAGGCATTTGTTCCACCTTCAAATGCTACCACCGACGAACCTAACTAAACGAACAAAGATTAATTTACACATTTAGGTAGAGTAGAGTCTACAATAATTCTATGTGCATAACAAGTCCAACATCGAGGTCTTTCATTTGAATTTTGATGGTTCAGTTAAATAGTTGGGGTATTCAAATAGTGGTTGTAAAGGTATTTGAATAGTATGAATATTTATTTTTGACAAATTTTTGCGGGGATATTTCAGTGGAAACACCGTTGAACAAGGGATTACTGTGTGAAGTTCATAGATAACACGGCAACAGCACGTTCCATCATAGATACGCATATTTCTTATTCCATAATAAAATTCAAAAGAACAAATCTGAAGTCTGTAGCAAGCCAGAATTACGTACTAATTGTTTTGCATACAATTTGAACGTCTCGAATTGAATGAAAAGTCCATCAGTCTCACTTTCCCCGCGGTAGGGGCTTCATTAACCAAGCATCCCCCTGCTTGAGTGCAACAAGCTCTTCACTCAACATTAGGTTAATAGGTCGGCAGCTAAAACACTTAAAACAGTTTTCAGTTCGTTGGTCAATGGTAAAGTTTTAAAAGTCATTAGAAATCGTTTACAAAGTCTCACTACTTAACTTATATTTCAAAATGGCAAATTCAAATGGAAACCCCCTAATAATTTCATATATTTTCAACAGAAACCAACGTGCATGGAGCAGAATCAGAAGAACCATCAGAGTGATGGTAGCTAGAAACTTGATGGAGGACTTGCATGCAAACAATGCAAAAATGAAAATGAAGTTTAGACAAAGAATAGAACTTGTGCTAAGAATTCCTGATGTTTGCTTTAGTTTTGTATTGAGGACTTGGCAATTGTTGGATGCTGTGAGTGTCTGCAACGGAGTGCATTCCATGTGGCTATGAAATTATATGAAATGATCGGATTAACTGGTCTCACAGTGAATGATGTACGAGGAGATTAGATGAGGGTGCCCTGCAAGCTCTTTAATTTTCTGATTGTGTGGCAATTTTTCTATGTGCCTATCTCCTGTAAACAACATAATTCTAGGTTTTGGCTGACCAGCATCTATCTAGAGAGACGAGAGCACATTACAAAATAGACGGCGCATCGTGGAGAGCCGACCAGTAAGCGATAATCAAGTTTCCACTGAACTGATTGTTACAGATACCTATAATATTCATATACGTTGTCTGTTCGTAATTTGCAAGCACTAAAATTCATAAGAGACCACACACAAGTTCCATGTACACTCTTTATGTCATAACTACAATATTTGTATGCTGTACAATGTACATCCGAGTTCTCACTGTTCATTGTGTATTTTCTTATGAAAAAAAACATTAACATACCTATCCACTTTGTGTACCTACCAATTCTTCATTGGCTCCGTGTCGAAGACATTCCACTTAGTATTTCAGATGTGAGAAACTGGAACAATCAAATCCTGTGAAAATTAAGGTGACGCTTTTCTTCACGTCACGTTTTTATGTTCTTTGAGACAATTTTTCCTCGTCTAATTCTGAATAGAGATGTGCATTGCAGTTTCATTTGTATTGTCTTCGTTTTCGTTTGCTAATAAGTAATTACAACGTTATTTACTATTTCAAAAGAAAAAAAATCTCCCCTGTCAGTGATCTCCCCTGCTACTTTTTACTGGTGTGCACAACAAACCTTCTAACAATAAGTGTACATAAACTATTGACGATCACTTGTAATTTTCTTCTTCTCGTATACAAATCAATGGTATCTTTGGAAGAAATCTTGGAAAATCAGAGTTAAAAGTTCTCTTAGGTAAAATATATCTTGCTAAATGTTAGGTAAAAAATTAAATGATCCTGATTGACTAGTTGCACGTCACGAAGAATACCTTATGTTCACATTGTCCCAACAAAGGGTGTGTGGTGCTCGCAGAGCTGTAATAAAAACATGGGTGAATTGAAACTGATCCAATTACCAGTTCTTTCTTGTTATTACTCCCTGATTTTTGCTCGGATTAGCATGTTCATTGTCGAACCGAGCTGCTTTCGTCGAAATTTATCACATTTGAGCCCCGAACAGAGTCACAGATTTGGACAAGTGATCTTTATTTGACTGGTTCTACTTTGCAACTACCGCACTGGTGTCTAATCTATGATGTGTACAAACTGTAACACTTCATGTCATATAATAAGTCAACGCACCTTCATTTAGGTATCACGGACATCCATGATTCACACATTCTGTACTGTAAGTATTGTTCCCTTTGCCTGTATCAACTTATCCCACAACCTATGTGTTGTCCACATTGTCAGTTGGTTTTAACTTTGCAATTCCTAACATTAGTCATCATCATAAAATACTTGTAAGTTTCAAAGCTTATGCTATCAGGATTAGCAAAAAAATTAAAGAATTATGTTTAATGTTCTACAAAACTTATTTTAGTTTTTGCTTTCACATTTAAC